>CM076578.1:0-230879 GCA_034641835.2 Pinus albicaulis
CATATATATAATAAAATGTTTTAACAAATTCTGATTTCGTCCGATGTTTTTGCGATGGCGGTGCCTTCTTCTTCCTTGGGATATGTGCCAAATCCACCATCACAAGTATGAACAATTTTTCACTTTTAAAATTTTTGTTTTTAATTTATATATTCCACCTCAAAAAGTTCCATTAAAAAATGAGATATATCTAGATATTGAGTTATTTTAAATTTTTTGAATTTTAGGTTTTTGGAGATTTTCTTTCCAAGCCACTCTTAGGAGATGTGCCAAATCCACCAGCACAAGTATTCAATTTTTCACTTAAATATACATATGTTTTTAAGTTATAAGTTTTAAATTGAAGTTTAAAAGTTTTATTATAAATTGAGATCTAGAGATTTTGAGTTATTTTAAATTTTTTGAATTTTAGGTTTTTGGAGATTTTCTTTTGGAGCCTCTCTTAAGAGATGTGTCAAATCCACCAGCAGAAGTATTCAATTTTTCACTTAAATATATGTTTTTAAGTTAGAATTTATAAAGTGAAGTTTAAAATTTTTTTTATAAATTGAGATCTTGATCTTGAGTTATTTTATACTTTTAAATTTTTTGAATTTTAGGTTCCTATAGAGGATTTCTTTTCTCCATGGACTCTAGCAATGGAGATAGGAACATCCACACCATTTCAACCATTTGAACAAGTTGTCTAACTTTTTTTTAATATTATTGAAATTAAATTTATATATGCATTTTCATTTGAAATTTTTTAATATATATATATATATATATATATATATATATATATATATATAATTGTACATGTATATTGTAGAGTTTACTATTAAAGATGTTCCCATGGGGGAAGTTTTAGTAAACGAGCAACAAATGGGGAGGGAACCTCATGAGGTATTGCATGATTTTTTTTACATTTTTTTTTTACATGAAGTTCTATATATTCTCACTCAATTTTAAAACATTAAATTTTAATGTTTGTACACATTGTGTACAGATTTCCCATGCTTCGCAGGATAGCTCGAGGATCATGACTTTGCTGGGAGAGACACTACATCCATTTGTATTTGATGGATGTTGCACATGCACTATTTGATGGATGATGCACATGCACACGTGCAACATTATATTTTCAATAGATTTAGTCTTGAATTTACTTTCTTATATATATTCTTATCTAGATACAGTCATATATAACTTGATACTTGATACTTGTGAGATCTACAAATTTTGGACATATTTTATGTGAGCTACATTTGGTACATGTGAATATGATAAATAATGTTTTTAAAACTTAAGTTTTGGATGGTTGAACTACATTTGGCATGTGAAATAATGTTACAAATTTATATAATTTGTTTTGTTTTTAAAACTCAAGTTTTGGATGGTTGAACTACATTGGGCATGTGATGTGAATTAATGTTGTGTTATAATTTGTTTTTTTTTTAACCTAAGTTTTGAATGGTTGAACTACATTTGGCATGTGAAGTAATATTGTGTTATAATTTGTTTTGTTTTTAAAGTGTTATGGTTGAACTACATTTGGCATGTGAAGTAATGTTACTTGATACTTGATACTTGTGATCTATAATGTTTTGTTTTTAAAACTCAAGTTTTGGATGGTTGTCTACATTTGGCATGTGAAGTAATGTTGTGTTATAATTTTTTTTGTTTTTAAAACTGTTAGCGCTCAAATCTACCTTAGGCTGAAATAAGGTAAAATTCAAGGCTACATCAAACCACGCTCAGCCTCGTAGCTAGCCCTACGAGGACAGGAGAGGGCTCTCTCCGGGTCTATCTTGGCAAAAGGTCTTCAAAGGGGCTGAGATGACTTATAATGAATACTGATTTTAGGCTAGTAAAGAGATAGGAAAGTTTGATTTTGATTTTTTGGGTTTTTGTTGAAAAAATGGGAAAAAACAATTTTGGGTCCGGGGATAAGGCCAGATTTTTGCAGAATTCGAGTTGGGGCGAGGTAGGCAGTAGTCTTGATGCTTTTGATCGGGTATATGGATGGATCAGAATGACAAGGAGCTGAAGAGGGCAAGGGAGAACATGGATCCTCTCCAAACAGGTGAAAACATGTAAAACTAAACAAATTTAAAGGCAGAGCACTGAAACAATGGATTCAACCTCATTTACTCATTCATTTAGTTTTAGAAGCATAAGAAGGGAATGGCATACATTAAACATGAAAGAACTTACAATAAACTGAGAGAAAACACCATCAAGAACTGAAAGCCACAAGAATCCCAACAGGTGCTGCAAAACCTCTGATCTTTCCTTAGCCAAAATGTGAAAAATATGTACAATAGTGTGCCAAACTTTTCCCAAGAGTCCAACCTATAGAATGTCTCATAAATTACATCATATAGACCATCCTAACCCCTTCCCACACCTCTAGGGGTCGAATTCCTCCTTCTAGGAGCAGTTTCAACTAATTCTAAACAAGGAGCTAGAATATAGGCACCCAAACAACTTGCCTCTAAAAGGAAGGAAACTGATTCTTACATTTGATTTTTACTTTTTTAGGAGTGAATCATCTAGAATAGGTAAAAGTGAGTCCAAGTTACATGCCAACCATAAAATTACATCAAGATAACTCAAAAATTACACCCACAAGCAAAAATGGTCCAACTGGCCAAAATCCTGAGCTGGAAGATGAAAAATTGACCAAAAATCTCTATGCGCCACGCGCCTTAACTCTATGTGTCGCGCGCCTTTCAGCCTGCTTTTGGGGCACTTCCCGGCATCAAAATCAAGCTCATGATAGCTTTTTGGAAAGCCCTAGATGTCTGCTATCCAGCCCAAGTGGAATTTCCCAATTTGGAGCTCATTTGCCCCTCCAAAACTTCATTCTCCCACAGGTACTTCCTGCTGGTGCAAAAGGTGGCAGAAAGGTGGTTTTCATGGTGTTTTTGGCCCTTTTGATCATTCAGAACTTGATGAAATGCTTTGGCCATACTGGAGAATGCATAACTTACCATGAAAAATCCAAAAATATAAATTTTTCCTCCAGCAAGTGTCCCAATCATAAGCGAGCGCGTCGACGCGCTACGCGTTGGGCTGAAAAACCTGTTTTGAGACCAAAATTTTCCAAAATGACAAAAACTTCTTCAAATTTGCTCAAATTCGGAGCGAAGACCCTCCATCATGTATCATGCCCAGCCAACGAAGCCTCGGCCAAAATCCGAAGTGGATCATGCCTCTTCCGCCGTTTTAGTGCTCTGCTCAACCTCCTTTTCAGAATCTTCATTTTTGCTTTGCAGACGTGCATGCAGGCCCAATAATGACCTTTCATGTGACGGAGCATATCTTTGTCTCTATTGGCCTTTGCCAAAAACTTCTCCAGATGAATGTTAACATGCGTGAGGCAAGAATCTCGATCAGCCGGTGTCATATCACCAGGTCTCTTCCGGGCCAATTGTCGATCTTCACGGATTCGTCGCAACTCTAAAAGTGTGTGTTGGTCCTCCAGTTGTTTTTTACGCTGCTCCAAGTAGTTTATCACCCACTAAGCTCTCTGCAATTTCTCTTTCAGCGTGTCATTCTCGGCCTTTTTCTCCTGGATGATCTCTTTCAGCTTCGAGCTAGGAGAGCTCGCATCAACATCGATGAATGTGAAATCAGTGCCTCGACCGCCTGATGGGCCCTCATCGTGCATAGGCTTCTTGCCTCTGTCCTGAATCTGTACCTATGCCAAAGAAGAAGGCGAGACCCCTTCCACCATTGGTGGAGATAATACTCGCGCTGCTGATGAAGTCAACGAGACCCCTTCCACCCCGGGTGGAGATAGTACTCGTCGTGTAGCTGCAAATAAGACCCTGTGGCCTCGCTGGTATGTCACATAAACTGGAGCACTGATATGCTCGGTCTCAGGAATGTCAAGCTGGTGTGAAGGCTCTCCCTCATCATGAACTACCTCGAGAGGCGGCTGTGGCGCTGCGAAGAAGTCACGGGAGATGAAATCCTCCCAAGTAATGCCCTGCTGTGTCAATTGATGTACCACCATGATTTTGATCAGCGCGTAATGATATATACTGCTATGCTGCTGTGCTGGGGTCTTCTTCTGTACAAGAAATTTCATCCTCTCTATGTTGTGATACATGAAGTATGGAATGCTCATCATACGTACCCTCGTGAAATGCATCAACAAACGGACATGGTACGCATAGAGACGCAAGAATCTGCCCTCGCAACTGAAATATCGAATGATGAGTCATCAATGGTGCAAACTCATCCTTCAGAAATCTGAAAGGAAATACCCTGCTCAGCTGCCTCATAAACCCAGGTTTGATGTATCGCTCATAGTAGGATCTCTCTAGCTGCTGTCGTTTGTTCCATTCCTCTCCTATGTTTGGTATTCCGGTGGCCTGAGCAATGGTCTCTGGTGACAGAACGAAATCTACTCTGGCAAGGTTTACACGGCCATCATGTAAATGTAGAACAAATAGACGAGCTAGCTCATGATGATGCTGGGTTTTTGAAATCATCTCACAGTATTGGAAACATGACTGATGCTGAAAACAATCCATTGCAAGCGGGCAAGCCTGCAATTGAGCCAAAGAAGTAGGCTCCTCCTTGACATGCCTACCACTTTTGCCACTTTTGTGAGACCTCCGTGGCACATTACCCTCTGCTGTGGAATCACTGTCATACTCCTGCTCATAAATTGAATCCATCTCTGACATGGCTTTGAAAACAAGACGTTTGCAATATATATGCTGATATAGGTATAGTGAAAACAAGAGTTCAGTGTATGCTCAAAACCCAAATATGTCACATGTGTATCAAAGAGTTATAGGAAAGCCACAGTGGTAATGGCTCTGTCAAATGAGTTTTCATGAAAAACAGTCACTGCTTTGATCATAAGGGGATTTGACAAGTGAGTAGAAAAAAGTGTAATATGGAGGAAATAACTAGTAGAAACAAAAGTGACAATAGCCCTTGCAATGTTTGACAATGTCAATGGAGGATGTGGACAAGTGAAAATGGGACTACGTCATAACATGAATGATAAACAGTGTGATAATAACAATGGCAATAATAATGACAGCAGTGATGTAATGGCAAAGAGAGAGCGTGAGGCTAAGGTAAATAATGAGCAAGGACACCACTGACAGTAGATCCATGAGCATATATATCAACAACACAAGCTTGGAAACCCCCACACAGTCACTAACATTTGTTTCAAAACCCTAAGAAGTGAATTTGGAAATAAACATAGGGTTTACATTTCTCTGCATTAAACACTTGTTTCTCCACTTTCAAAACACCATAATCATGTCCATAATTCACTGAGAAACGTGAAGAACCTACTTGCAAGCAGTTTGAGGCGATTTGGTATGAATCTGGGCGAAGGAGCAAAAATTTCCGGCCCTGATACTCTACGCGTCGCGCGCTTACCCAGTGCGCCGCGCGCAGCATGTGCGTCGCGCGCGTGCTAATTTGCACGGGCCTGTGAAGCCCAGTGCGTCGTGCGCCTCGTGTGCGTAGTGCGCCTCCTCTGTGCGTCGCGCACACTTCCACCTCCAGTCCATTGCTCTGAAACACTTCAAACTTGACTTCAACACTCCAACTCGGTTTTTCTTTGGGAAATTTGTGAAAATGATTTGTTTTCAATGCTTTATATGGGTTGAAAAATATCTCATAAAAATCAGATTTGATTTTAATTTGCTCCATAACCCACTTTGTAATGTTTGGCTTTCTTGACACTTTATCACTTAATACAATTCTATCTTTGGCTTTTCACTGTTTTTCTGAGTCTTGGACTGATGAAACTTGGTTTTTTTTGCAAGGATTTGGCATTTTGGCTTTGGCAAAGATCAGAGGCTGCTTTTGAACTTCTTATGGTGGAACAAATACACAATTATTACAAAAAATGAAATTTGACAATTTCTAATTCCAAAACAGAGTTTTGGAATAGAAATGTCTTCAAATGTTTTTGAGAATAAAAACGTGAAATAGGAACCTTTTGAAACCAACCTCAAGGCCTGCGGGCTTTTATTACATGTACCAAAAGACTGAAAACCCTAGACTCTAGGACTAATGACTCTTGTTGACGAAAACAATCATTTATGACCATGAATGACGTGACCTGAACTTCAGTGATTTTTGAGGAATTTTAATTAGCCCTGCAAGTACAAGCATGAGGAAATACAAGATGACCAGACCCTCTCATCAGTCAATGGCATGCCCCTAGCGAAATGCAACGAAGTGGAATGAGCGAGACACCTAAAAATGATATGCAAAAAGCGAAATGATCTCTGACGGAGGGCTGTAAGGACCGACTCTAACATTGGCTCCAATGGGGATGGTGGCTCCAAGGAGATGCCAAGAACGACAGATCTCTAGGGGAGTCAGACAATGCCTTCATCCATTGGGCGATGGAGTCATTATTTCAACAGATAATACAAAAAATTTTGACACATTTATTGACTGAAAACTTGACTGAAATTTGACCAAAACTGACTCGATTTTAAAACTGAAAAGACTGATAGAACTGACTTGACAGACTTTCAAACCAACTAACCTCCATCTCCAGAATTATAGCCTTCACTCCAGGCCCCAGACTAAATATGAGAGATTAGTCCACACTTGCGATGAAACAGAAGTAAAATGATATATACAATGATGATGAAATCAACAGAAAATACTCAGAAGTGATATCGCTTGAGCAGCCGACCATTGATCGGCCCTCCCGGACAATCATCCCCATTCATTTCCTTGAGAAGAAAGGCGTTCTGACCACGATACGCTGCTATCTTAAAAGGACCCTTCCATAGGTTTTCAAATTTGTCGTGCTTTCCCTTATCTTCATTTCGAGCATCCCACTTCAAAACTACCTCATCCAGCTGAAACTTGTCTTCTTTTGCCTTCCTATCATAGATCTTCTTTATGCGTTCCTGCAACTTGAATGTATTTTGAAATACCTCCTCCCATGTCTGCTGTAAATGAATCATCTGATTAGTTCTCCGCTGCACGGGATCTTCCTCACTACCGGCTTCCTGAAGCAATTTGACTACCGGGACAGCAAGAGAAGTGGGAAAAAATGTGTCTACCCTATACACCAACTCGAAAGGAGACATGCCAATAGACTTTTTCTGACTTACCCTATCAGCCCAAAGTTCATTCACTAATTTCTTGTGCCAGCCCTTTTTATTGATTTCCAGCAATTTCTTAATGATATTTACCAAAGACTTATTTGAAGATTCCGCCAAGCCATTTCCTTGAGGATGGTAGGCAGTCGAATGTCCCAAGCTGATGTTGTACTTATAGCAAAATTCAACCATCCTCTTTGACTTGAAGGCCGCTGCATTATCTGTGATTATCTTACTGGGACACCCAAAACGTGACATAATATTGTTTTCAAGAAAAGAGATAATTACCGCATCCGTGGCTTGTCGAGTGGGAATGGCCTCGATCCACTTCGTGAAGTAATCCGTTGCTGTCAATATCCATCTATGCTGTCCGGAAGATGCCGGATGGATTTCCCCAATGAAATCCAACCCCCACTGCTGAAATGGTGCACTGACTTCAATTGGTTTGAGAGGAAAAGGATGTAGTTTCTGCTTCCCTTCGAAAATTTGACATTCGTGACAATTCTTAACAGCCTTATATACATCAGAAAACAAAGAAGGCCAATAGTAACCTGCCCTTAGAATATTATTCGCTGTGGTTTTCCAAAACAGATGGCCCCCACAGTCTCCTCTATGAAAGTCCTCCAAAACTCTTTTGGCTTCCTCCTCTACCAAACAATTCAATAACATTCCACCAGGGTCTTTCCAATATAATGCAGAATTCAATATACAAAACTTTGCAGCCCTCAACTTCAAGGTTCTACTCTTATTTCTAGGCATCCCGGGTGGTGGAGACAAATTCTGAAGTACGTATAAAATGTCAGCATACCAAGGGGAAGAAACAAAAATATTAGATACCTGAAATGATGTACTCTCCTCATCTTCATCGGACATGGCAGTGATCAAATTTATATCTAGAGCATGCAGATTTGTTTCAGCCATGAGCTTGGCTAGTCCTTGTCCTTTGATTAGCTTGGTCGGTTTAATCTCCACATCATATTCTAACAACGCAGTGATCCACTTACCCCGTCTTCCTTCTGGATCTGCCTGTACCAAAACATCTTTAATTGTTGCGTTAGGAACGTAGGCTATAATGTGGGAATGCAGTATATATACACGGAAATCTTTCAAGGCCTTTACAAGCACAAGTGCTTGTTTCTCAATAATTTTTTATTTCAACGCTTCGTCCCTTATAATCCGACTGAAAAAAGCAATGGGCTTCTCAACTCCATCCCTTTTCTGCATTAAAACAGCTACCAAAGTGTGCTCAGAAGCAAACGAAAACAAAATGAAGTCCTGTGTGTAGTCCGGGCTGATTAAAATAGGGGCTGAAGAGAGAGCTAACTTTACCAAATTGAATGATTTCACCGCTTCTTCTGTCCACTTTACCTGACTGTCTTTTTTCAGCATGTTCGTAATTTCTCTAAGATGCTCAGCAAGATTTGGAATGAAACGACGCAGAAAATTAATTTTACCATTAAAGGACTGTATTTCTTTCTTGTTCCGGGGCTGTTCAATTTGCTGGATGGCTTCAACACGTGCAGGGTCAACACGAATGTCGTCTTTCGATATGATGTGGCCAAGGAGCTTGCCTTCATCCATGGCAAAAAGACTCTTTTTCGGATTCAGCGAAATGCCATATTTTCTGCACTTCTGGAAAACAACTTTCAAGTGATATAAATGTTCTTCATCAGAATTTGAAAACATAGTTAAATCATCAAGGTAAACAACCAAAAATACATCTTTCTCGTTGGCAAAAGCCATGTCCATTGCACGCTGAAAAGTGGCACCTGCATAATGAAACGTTCCCCATGGAGTGGTGAACGCAGTTTTGTCACGATCGTCCTCATGCACTAAAATTTGATCATATCCCGAATACTCGTCGAGTAGTGACATCCTTGATGCTCCAACTACTCGCTGCAATATATGATCCATTTTTGGCAGCGGATAATTGTCTTTTAATGATACCTTATTCAAAATTCTGAAATCGATACATAAACGGATCTCACCTATCTTCTTTCTCACGGGCACCAAATTTGATATCCAATCAGAAAATCTGATAGGCACAATGATTCCTGACTTATACAACCTGTTTACCTCTTTTTCAATCGACGGTAGTAGCTTCGGATTGATTCTCCTCAACTTCTGACTGAAAGGCTTCTGATTTGGTTTGATAGGGATAGTATGCTGAATGATATTAGTGTCATATGTTTTTAAATCTGAGTAATCCCATGCAAAAACATCAGCAAATGAAGACAACAATCTCACATACTCCACTCTTACCTTTGGTGACAATGACTTGGATAACTTTACCATCTTGGGATTTTCAGCTGTCCCAATATTTACCTCTTCAACACCTTTTTCAGTCGGCCTCAATGTCGGTTTGCGGGCTACATCGTCTTGATCAAAGAGTTCCTCTAAAGGAATCAATCCTTTAGGAATGATGTTATATTTAAGTTGCAACACTTCCATTTGATTTATTTGTATATCATCATTACCATCATCATGTTCTGTATCTATGGAGGTGTCTTTAAACTTACCCTTATTTTGCAGAAAATCACTAATCTCCTCGTCATCCTGAAAAACTTGCCAACATCGCTGATTGTCTGGAACGGTGGGATGGTGCTTCACATGGATCTCGAACTTGTTGCTGGAATTCATTGGGATTTTTAAATTTCTTGCTGCCTTAGCAAGTCCATCAGCAACACCATTTTTTATGCGAGGCACACATGTCAAGGTATGATCAGAAAATAACTTCAAAATGTCTAAAACTGCATTACGGTAAACCCTCATGCGAGGATGCTTGGCTTGAAACTCACCCTTTACCTGCTTTATCACCAACTCTGAATCACCATAGACTGCAATTATTTTTGCTTTCAGCTTTCTTAGAATCTTAAGGCCAGCAATCAGAGCCTCATACTCCGCCTCATTGTTAGAACAGTCAAATGCTAGTTTGTAGGAACATACTCTCACATTGCTTGGAACCTTATCCGGAGCGGAAAATGGACTGCGTATCCAAACACCAATTCCAGCACCATCACTACCCACTGCGCCATCAAAATCCATGGTCCAAAGACCATCTTCATCCTCCTCTAAGTGCTGAAATTGCGTCAGCTCTGTTTTTTCTGTTTGCTGCCCATCGTCTTTAGCTGATTGCTCAACAGTAGCTTGCTTTTCTCGTCTTTATTTCTGTAGAACTTCTCTAAAGTTTTCAGTGATCTCTGGTATATCTTCTGCCTGAACTAATTGACTATCTATATCATTAAAACTATCAGCAAACAAAACAAACGACTCTAAGTCGGTATGTACATAATTTACAGGATGATTGATTGGTTTCTCCTTGCTTGTTATCATGTATTTCATCTTCTGCTCTCGATATAAATTTCTCATTTAACCGAAGACTGGAATTGTAGCATAGGAAAAATCTAACTGTAGTGTACCTTTCAGCTTTTCCCCCCAAGATCTAGAAAGGAGCATCCCAAATCGAGGAGGAATGTCCACCACAACCACATCCATCAAGACATTCTTCGCAGGAATTTGATCTAAACTTACTACCAAATCTTTGATGAGTCCGATACATCTCACGCGTCTGGAATCAAATGAATACAATGTTGGGAAAAATACTGAGAGGGGGGGGTTGAATCAGTATTTACTGCATTTTTAAAACTTTTACTTTTTCATGCTCTAAAACCCATACGCTACTTTGCTGAAGCCAACTAGCGTATACACGCGGATATCCTTCATAAAACTCGCGTATACACAGAGATCTAATTATGCCATTAGTTCTTCACTTATATCATTCCATCATTCATTCATTATATTTTCTATAAACAGTAAACATGTGCAGTAAGAATAGAATAAACCATCACACAAAGCATCACACATGAACACCAAGATTTTTAGGTGGAAACCCAAGTCGGGAGAAAACCACCGCTGCAGTTGCTCAGCCTTCAATATTTTATTATCGAGAAAACATCTTACAACATATGTGCTGGCGCAGACTTGACCAGCACGCAGGCACCCACCTGCGCTCGTTTACCAGCCTCTCCTGGAAGGGAGCTCCAACCCCCTGACTCGTTTACCGGCCTCTCCTGGAAGGGAGCTACGACCCCCCGATCTCGTTTACCAGCCTCACCTGGAAGGGAGCTACGACCCCCTGACTGAAGGCTACAACCTTCAGCACCACCTTGGACCACGTTTCATCAATTTTCACACTGGATCCAACCACTTCAATAGAACACAACTTGCGGGCCACAATTCATCATATTTCCAGACCAAACCCTTTCCATACTTTTAAGTACAAACATACATCATCAACAGATACATGTCAACACAGATCAGATAGCAGAAACACAGCAGAACAGATCAGATATTTCATACCCCTTGCTTCAGCAAACCCTAGTTTGCATACGCGCTTTTACTTCACCGATGTCGCGTATATACGCGCTTCCGTCCACACAAACCAGCGTATACCTTAGTGTATATTTTATTGCGCATACGCGCTTTCTCTTCGCTGAAGCCGCGTATATACGCGCTTCCTCCGCGGTGAAGTAGCATATAGATCTTCAATCATTACAGAGCAGCATACTTCATCAGATCAAATATTCAGTTCAGATCTACCCTTTTGCTTCAGACAGATGTTCGCCTAGATGCTCGCCTCATCACAGATCTAAGCCTTCCATAATCAGATCTAGCAAATACAAGAGCAATTCAGATCTAGATCCCCTTCTTCATCATTGGTGCATCATACATTCAGATTTATCATTTAAGTGTAACCCTTTCCATTCAGATATACTTCAGAGAGAAGTATTCATTCAAGCTCAGACATCTTGCACCCACACTCATGATTTGCACAATGAATTTCTTCTCCTTATATAGGTTTACCCTTTGTCAATACCATGAGCCCCTTTTTCAATACCATGAGCCCAAAACCACATTACATCCGATGGTATTCCTGGACGGGGTCAATTAGGCGGATCATTACCCAATACAATGGGTCAATACCATGGTGATTACCCTTGGTTTTTCACTTTTAGAGCGCTTTAGCCCATACGCGACTTGTCACGTTCTTTTCCGCGTGCATACGCGACTTCCCTTAGACAGATCCGCGTATTCCTAGATACATACTCTTTTCATCAAGATTTAGCACATGCTGACTTCTTTTCTTCACTGCCTTCTGTACACACTACAGATACATCAGATTTACTTCATCAAGAACATATTCTATCAAGCACAACTTCATCAAGTAAGTTTCCATCTTCTTCATCAAGTGGGTTGCCATTCAATGACAACACTCAGCATCATATAACATCATTTCACATCAGATTTACATTATTTACCAAGTCCATCAAGTCAAGAATAACTTCATCAGGTAGTTTGCCATCAAGGACAACACATGTCAACAGTCACATGTCTTCATCTTCATTCAGTGGGTTTCCATCAAGGACAACACTCTGCATCATATTTCCAACATAAAAATCATGGTATTTCCTTGTAATATCTAAACCCAACTTTTCCATGATCGCCTTTGGCATTAGATTTTGCGAAGCACCAGAATCGAACATGGCATTGTGCAATACATATTCATGCAATCTCAAACTGATATAAAAGGGAGGAACATCACTGTCAGGGGACTCACCATCTAAATCAGGCCCAAATATCAATTCAGGCTGATCATCTTCAATATTTACCATGTCAAACATTGGATCAAAATTCAGAATTTTGGAGACTTGACCTCGATAGCTGCTGTTCTTCATAATTTCTGTCAAAGGGATAGATACCTTCAATTTGGAAATTTCATTTTCTAAACTAAAGGATAAAACTCTTTCAACTTCTTTGACCAGAACTTCTTTCTTTTCAGCCTTATCCTTCATTATACTTGACTGATTTGCCTTTTCTGCTGATGATGATTTACTAGTTGCGAGATCAATTGTCTCTTTTCCTTTCTTCTGTGGTATAGGCGAATCCATCTTTGGTGTTGAAGCCTCTTTTCTCTTCTGAATTGGGTTTATGGGCACATCTCTGTTTCTCAATGAGTACTGCTTCTGCTGAGCGGACAAAGCATTCATATATCCTCTTTGGTATTCATCTGATTCTTCCTCCAGATCTGCATCGTTTGCTAAAATGAAATCCTCATCTTTCTGTGCAGCTGAACTTTCTCCATATTCTTCATCCTCAGTGATGTAAATGGGTAGATCGTCGGGAGTAAAGAAGTGGTTTTGCTCACCTACTACATCATCGTCATCGTCTGAATCTTGACTCACAAAATTCTGCAAAAGAGGTGTTTTAATCTACTGCTGGGCTGCCGGCTCTTGTGCTCTCTGTTCACGCTGCTTAATTCTGAACTGTGGCTGCTGCTGGCCACGGTAGTTGGGATTACGAATCTGCGTTTCTGGCTTATCAAGCGTCATTCTTTTGAACATTTTTTCTATTTCATGAAGCAAGTGTTGTTTTGATGCAAATGTGGAAGCTTCTTCTTTTATGGTTACTCTTTTCTCTACTTTCAACTGGGCTCTCTTATCATTCAGATTTGCTTCAACACTAACAACAATCTTCTGCATATCTTCCAAGGTAGGCGGATCTCTGTCTCGTAGTGAATAAGCCATCTCCGAATCGAAACCGTCCGGGAATTTAAGGAGAGCTGACTTTTTAGATGGTCTTAAGTCATCTGGGATTGCATTATAAACTGTATTGAATCTGATAATATAATCCTGAACGGACTCACCAGGATTACGCTTGATGCTGGTATACTCAGAAGTAATCTGTAGCGGATCTTTTTTCATCTCCCACCGATCTAAGAATTGTGTCTGAAGCTCTTGTAATGTATTGATACTTGCAGGCTGTAGAGCTCTGAACCATTTACGAACCTCACCTCCAAAAGTCTGGGCGAACAACATCATGGACACATTTTCTTCATCTATTTCATGCAGGTCCAAGAAATTTGTCATTTTAACAATATGCTGCTGAGCGGATATACTCTGTGGAGTGCCATCAAATATTGGAATCTTACTCTGATAATCAGCAAGCATAGGATCCAAATTCGCAGGTAAAACAAGAGGTGCGAATCTCGCAGCCATGGCTCTTGGCGGATTTATAATCTGTTGTCTCAGAGAAACAGGTGGAATGGGAGCAGTAGGTGAACGAGGTGTATGCGGTGGAGATGGGGGAGGAACTACTGTTGATTGCTGATCAGAGATCTCAGACTGTACGGGAATGGTAGGGATAAAGGGAGGTTCAGTGGGAATCCGTGAACCGGATGCAATCTCAGATGGCCCAAGAGTTTGTGAAGCAGATTCAATGAATTCGGGAATGTTGGTTGCCACAATGGAGTTTTGAAGATTTAAAATATAATTATCGATAGATCTATTTGCCTGTTCAACTTCTAGATACTTGATGAACTCAAGATTGATGACGGTAGAACCAGTGGCACTTTCGGATTTGGTTTCAAACAATGATAACTCAAACTGATCGTCAAAATCAATATCTTCAATGTATTCAAAAACAGTGGGGTATGAGTGAGATTTGACCAAAGGAATAATGGGAGCTTCTTGACGGAAAATTCTTGGGATTAGGTTGGGGTTTTCATATACTGGAGGCGGATTTGGATCAGGATTTGATCTGGTATGCCTTTTTGAAGCCAGTGTATTGATCTACTCAAGAAGAATTCAAGGGACACAATAGATTATTTTCAGCCTATCGACTTCTAGACTCAATCATCCAAAGGTATAGAACGAATAAGTATACTGGGGTAATTTGCAAATTGAGTGCTGCATTCACAAGCTAACCGGAGATCGACTGAAGTAGCGTTTATCTACTTCCGCTTATGCATGGCAAAAGCGTTTCGAAAGCTACCTGGTGTGACTTCAGACTCCGTCTAAGACTCATGAAACAAACACATCAACAAGCAAACCATTGAGATTTTTCCCCAGTATGGTCGCCACTATGTTAGTGCTCAAATCTACCTTAGGCTGAAATAAGGTAAAACTCAAGGCTACATCAAACCACGCTCAGCCTCGTAGCTAGCCCTACGAGGACAAGAGAGGGCTCTCTCCGGGTCTATCTCGGCAAAAGGTCTTCAAAGGGGCTGAGATGACTTATAATGAATACTGATTTTAGGCTAGTAAAGAGATAGGAAAGTTTGATTTTGATTTTTTGGGTTTTTGTTGAAAAAAATGGGAAAAACAATTTTGGGTCCGGGGATAAGGCCAGATCTTTGCAGAATTCGAGTTGGGGCGAGGTAGGCAGTAGTCTTGATGCTTTTGATCAGGTGTATGGATGGATCAGAATGACAAGGAGCTAAAGAGGGCAAGGGAGAACATGGATCCTCTCCAAACTGGCGAAAACATGTAAAACTAAACAAATTTAAAGGCAGAGCACTGGAAACAATGGATTCAACCTCATTTACTCATTCATTTAGTTTCAGAAGCATAAGAAAGGAATGGCATACATTAAACATGAAAGAACTTACAATAAACTGAGATAAAACAACATCAAGAACTGAAAACCACAAGAATCCCAACAAGTGCTGCAAAACCTCTGATCTTTCCTTAGCCAAAATATGAAAAATATGTACAATAGTGTGCCAAACTTTTCCCAAGAGTCCAACTTGTCCAACCTGTAGAATGACTTAGAAATTACCTCATATAGGCCATCCTAACCCCTTCCCATGCCTCTAGGGGTCGAATTCCTCCTTCTAGGAGCAGTTTCAACTAATTCTAAACAAGGAGCTAGAATCTAGGCAGCCAAACAACTTGCCTCTAAAAGGAAGGAAACTGATTCTTACATTTGATTTTTACTTTTTTAGGAGTGAATCATCTAGAATAGGTAAAAGTGAGTCCAAGTTACATGCCAACCATAAAATTACATCAATATAACTCAAAAATTACACCCACAAGCAAAACTAGTCCAACTGGCCGAAATCCTGAGCTGGAAGATGAAAAATTGACCAAAAATCTCTATGCGTCGCGCGCCTGAGCTCTATGCATCGTGCGCCTTTCAGCCTACTTTTGGGGCACTTTCCGGCATCAAAATCAAGTTCATGATAGCTTGTTGGAAAGCCCTGGATGTCGGCTATCCAGCCCAAGTGGAATTTCCCAGTTTGGAGCTCATTTGCCTCTCCAAAACTTCATTCTCCCACAAGTACTTCCTGCTGGTGCAAAAGGTGGCAGAAAGGTGGTTTTCATGGTGTTTTTGGCCCTTTTGATCATCCAGAACTTGATGAAATGCTTTGTCCATACTGGAGCATGCATAACTTACCATGAAAAATCCAAACATATAAATTTTTCCTCCAGCAAGTGTCCCAATCATAAGCGAGCGCATCGACGCGCTACGCGTTGGGCTGAAAAACTGTTTTGAGACCAAAATTTTCCAAAATGACAAAAACTTCTTCAAATTTGCTCAAATTCAGAGCGAAGACCCTCCATCATGTATCATGCCCAGCCAATGAAGCCTCGGCCAAAATCTGAAGTGGATCAAGCCTCTTCCGCCGTTTTAGTGCTCTGCTCAACCTCCTTTTCAGAATCTTCATTTTTGCTTTGCAGACGTGCATGCGGGCCCAATAATGACCTTTCATGTGACGGAGCATACCTTTGTCTCTATTTGCCTTTGCCAACAACTTCTCCAGATGAATGTTAACATGCGTGAGGCAAGAATCTCGATCAGCCGGTGTCATATCACCAGGTCTCTTCCGTCGTGGAGATAGTACTCGTCGTGTAGCTGCAAATAAGGCCCTGTGGCCTCGCTGGTATGTCACATACACTGGAGCACTGATATGCTCAGTCTCAGGAATGTCAGGCTGGTGTGAAGGCTCTCTCTCATCATGAACTACCTCGGGAGGCGGCTGTGGCACTGCGAAGAAGTCACGGGAGATGAAATCCTCCCAAGTAATGCCCTGCTCTGTCAACTGATAAACCACCATGATTTTGATCAGCGCGTAATGATATATATTGCTATGCTGCTGTACTGGGGTTTTCTTCTGTACAAGAAATTTCATCCTCTCTATGTTGCGATACATGAAGTATGGAATGCTCATCATACGTACCCTCGTGAAATGCATCAACAAACAAACATGGTACGCATAGAGACGCGAGAATCTGCCCTCGCAACTGAAATATCGAATGATCAGTTTCATCAATGGTGCAAACTCATCCTTTAGAAATCTAAAAGGAAATACCCTGCTCAGCTGCCTGATAAACCCAGGTTTGATGTATGGCTCATAGTAGGATCTCTCTAGTTGCTGTCGTTTGTTCCATTCCTCTCCTATGTTTGGTATTCCGGTGGCCTGAGCAATGGTCTCTGGTGACAGAACGAAATCTACTCCGGCAAGGTTTACACGGCCATCATGTAAATGTAGAACAAATAGATGAGCTAGCTCATGATGATGCTGGGTTTGTGAAATTGTCTCATAGTATTGGAAACATGACTGATGCTGAAAACAATCCATTGCAAGCGGGCAAGCCTGCAATTGAGCCAAAGAAGTAGGCTCCTCCTTGACATGCCTACCACTTTTGCCACTTTTGTGAGACCTCCGTGGCACATTACCCTCTGCTGTGGAATCACTGTCATACTCCTGCTCATAAACTGAATCTGTCTCTAACATGGCTTTGAAAACAAGACGTTTGCAATATATATGCTGATATAGGTATAGTGAAAACAAGAGTTTTGTGTATGCTCAAAACCCAAATATGTCACATGTGTATCAAAGAGTTATAGGAAATCCATAGTGGTAATGGCTCTGTCAAATGAGTTTGCATGAAAAACAGTCACTGCTTTGATCATAAGGGGATTTGACAAGTGAGTAGAAAAAAGTGTAATATGGAGGAAATAACTAGTAGAAACAAAAGTGACAATAGCCCTTGCAGTGTTTGACAATGTCAATGGAGGATGTGGACAAGTGAAAATGGGACTATGTCATAACATGAATGATAAACAGTGTGATAATAACAATGGCAATAATAATGACAGCAGTGATGTAATGGCAAAGAGAGAGCGTGAGGCTAAGGTAAATAATGAGTAAGGACACCACTGACAGTAGATGCATGAGCATATATATCAACAACACAAGCTTGGAAACCCCCACACAGTCACTAACATTTGTTTCAAAACCCTAAGAAGTGAATTTGGAAATAAACATAGGGTTTACATTTCTCCGCATTAAACACTTGTTTC
Source organism: Pinus albicaulis (assembly GCA_034641835.2). NCBI lineage: Eukaryota > Viridiplantae > Streptophyta > Pinopsida > Pinales > Pinaceae > Pinus > Pinus albicaulis. The sequence continues at coordinate 18,237 of CM076578.1, forward strand.
TCCACTTTCAAAACACCATAATCATGTCCAAAATTCACTGATCAAATGTGAAGAACCTACTTGCAAGCAGTTTGAGGAGATTTGGTATGAATCTGGGCGAAGGAGCAAATATTTCCGGCCCTGATACTCTATGCGTCGCGCGCTTACCCAGTGCACTGCGCGCAGCATGTGCGTCGCACGCGTGCTAATTTGCACAGGCCTGTGAAGCCCAGTGCGTCGCGCGCCTCGTGTGCGTCGCGCGCACTTCCACCTCCAGTCCACTGCTCTGAAACACTTCAAACTTGACTTCAACACTCCAACTCGGTTTTGCTTTGGGAAATTTTTGAAAATGATTTGTTTTCAATGCTTTATATGGGTTGAAAAATATCTAATAAAAATCAGATTTGATTTTAATTTGCTCCATAACCCACTTTGTAATGTTTGGCTTTCTTGACACTTTATCACTTAATACAATTCTATCTTTGGCTTTTCACTGTTTTTATGAGTCTTGGACTGATGAAACTTGGTTTTTTTTGCAGGGATTTGGCATTTTGGCTTTGGCAAAGACCAGAGGCTGCTTTTGAACTTCTTATGGTGGAACAAATACACAATTATTACAAAAAATGAAATTTGACAATTTCTAATTCCAAAACAGAGTTTTGGACTAGAAATGTCTTCAAATGTTTTTGAGAATAAAAACGTGAAATAGGAACCTTTTGAAACCAACCTCAAGGCCTGCGGGCTTTTATTACATGTACCAAAAGACTGAAAACCCTAGACTCTAGGACTAATGACTCTTGTTGACGAAAACAATCATTTATGACCATGAATGACGTGACCTGAACTTCAGTGATTTTTGAGGAATTTTAATTAGCCCTGCAGGTACAAGCATGAGGAAATACAAGACGACCAAACCCTCTCGTCAGTCAATGGCATGCCCCTAGCGAAATGCAACGAAGTGGAATGAGCGAGAACACCTAAAAATGATATGCAAAAAGCGAAATGATCTCTGACGGAGGGCGCAGGGGCCAGGCTCTATGAGAGCGGGGATGAATTTCTCCTATAAAGTCTAGGCCCCATTGCATGAAAGGGCCTTCTATGGTGATCGGTTGCAGAGGGAGGGGAAGGAGCTTTCTTTTGCCCTCAAAGATTTAGCATTTGTGGCAGGCAAGAATCATTTTATGGACATCACTAAAGAGTGTAGGCCAATAGTAACCAGCCCTGAGTATCTTATTTGCAGTGGTTTTCCAACTCAGGTGGCCTCCACACTCCCCGGCATGGAATTCTTGTTTGATTCTTGCAGCTTCAGTTTCAGACAAACATTTCAGTAGAAGGCCATTTGGATTTTTCCAATATAGACTCTCATTCATAATGCAGTAACTTCTAGCTTTGAGTTTTATGAATCTGGCCTTTGTTTTGGACAGTTCTGGAGGGGCATTGAGGTTAGTGAGCACGTAAAGGATATCAGTATACCAAGGAGAGTTCTGAAACTGCTCCTCAACAGTGGGATGGGGCAAGCCTTCCTGCTCATCTAAGGCATTTATCATGTTAATGTCAAGGGCCTGCAAGTTTGATTCAGCCATTAACTGGGCCAAGCCTTGACCTTTGATCAGCTTAGTGGGTTTTATTTCAAGGTCGTATTCCAAGATGGTAGCAATCCATTTGCCCCTTTTCCCATCAGGGTCTTGGGACAAGATATCCTTAACCACTATATTTGGCACATAGGCAATGGTGTGAGAATGCAGAATGTACACCCTAAAGTATTTTAAGGCCTTAATCAGAGCATAGGCCTGCTTTTCCATGATGTTGTACTTTAAGGGTGCATCTCTTAAGGCTTTACTGAAGAAGGCTATAGGCTGTTCATTACCTTCTGAATTTTTCTGCAGCAAAACTGCAGCTATTGTGTGTTGGGAAGCAAATGAAAAGATCAGAAAATATTTTGAGAAGTCAGGGCTGATAAGGACAGGGGCCTGAGTGAGTGCAAGTTTTACTGACTCAAAATATTTCTTGGCTTCAACAGTCCACTTAATTCCTGCACCTTTCTTTAGCATTTCGGTCATTTTTCTAAGGTGCTCAGCAAGATTAGGAATGAATCTCCTGAGGAAATTGATCTTCCCTATAAAGGACTGCAACTCCTTGATGTTCCTTGGATGTGTAATTTTAAGTATTCCCTCAACTCTCTGTGGGTCTATCCTAATCCCTTTCTCAGATATAATGTGGCCCAGAAGTTTACCTTCTTGCAACCCAAAAACAATCTTCTTAGGATTTAGGGACAGACCGTACCTTCTACACTTTTCAAAGATTTTCCTCAGATGTTTCAAGTGTTCTTCTTCAGTTTTAGAAAAGACAGTCAAGTCATCCAAGTAGATAACTATAAAGTGTCCAATCTCATCTGAGAAAGCAATATCCATTTCTCTCTGGAAGGTAGCTCCAGCATTCATCAATCCAAAAGGCATTTTCACATACATGAAGGTGCCCCATGGAGTGGTGAAGGCTGTTTTGAGTTGATCTTCTGGGAGTACCAGAACCTGGTTGTATCCTGAAAAACCATCAAGCAGGGAGATTCTTTTAGAGCCTACTACCTTCTGTAGGATATGCTCCATTCTAGGCAAAGGGTAGTTGTCTTTCAGGGAGGCTCTATTGAGGTTTCTGAAGTCTATGCATAGCCTGATCTCCCCTGTCCTCTTCCTTACAGCCACTAAGTTTGACACCCAATCAGAAAACCTTACAGGGACTATTATGCTTGCATCATACATCTTCTTGATCTCTTTCTCTACTGCAGGCAATTGTTTTGGATTGATTCTTTGAAGTTTTTGTCTGAAAGGCTTCTGATTTTCCTTTAGTGGTATCTTGTGTTGTATGATGTTGGTGTCATAGGCCTTTAAGTCTTCATAGCTCCATGAAAACACATCAATGAATTCCTTAAACAAGTCAATGTATTTTTTCTTCATGTTTGCAGGTATAGACTTAGCCAGTTTTATCATTTTGGGTCTATCTTTAGTGCCAATGTTGCATTCTTCCACATCAGAATCAGCATGTTCAATTGTGGGCTTTTTTGCTATGTCATCAAAGTCAGAAAGGTCCTCTAAGGGTGCCAGGCCTCTGGGTATGTTCTTATCTTTGGCCTGCAACACCTCTACTTCTTCTGTATCTGCGTTTTCACAATTTTCGGTTGGATTTCCAGTTTGCTCGGAAAAAGAATTTATTTATATGTTACAGGGTGTTTCTTGCTCATCTGGGGGATCCTCGCTTGGGCAGCTATCATCAGAAGTTGAGACTAAATCCGAAAATTCCAACTCATTCCTGCCCACCAGGAAATCTTCGATCTGTTTGTCTCCCTCAAAGACCTGCCAATATTTTTCATTGTCTGGCACTGCTGGCCTGAATTTGGTCTGAATGATAATTTTTTGGTCAACTAGGGCCTTAGGATATGAGCTAGCTAGACAAGCTAATCCATTTGCAACAGCCTTTTGACCCCTAGGAATGAACACTAATTTATATTCAACGAATGTTTTCAACAGATCCAGAGTGTCATTCCTGTATGCCCTAAGCCTGGGGTGTTTTGCTGAATACTCACCATTCACCTGTTTGATCACTAACTCTGAGTCTCCTTGTATAGCTATCCTACGGGCTCCTAATTTTTTCAACAGATTTAAGCCCAAGATCAGAGCCTCATATTCTGCAATATTGTTTGTGCATTTAAAACGCAGGTTCACAGCGTGGCTCTCTGCATGATCATCTCCTGTGTTATGTAGCCACACTCCTGCTCCATCACTCTGCCTAGTACATGACCCATCAAAGTTAATTTCCCACAGGGGTTCATTGTTTACTTCATCTTCATCCCCTCCCCTACAGCTGGATTCGCCATTATGTTGAGTTGTGAGGTTTGTGCTAGGAGGGGGGTCATTTTGTGGTTCATTATGGGCATGGAGATCAGGGAGGTGGCTAGGTTTCTGTTTTTGTTCTATTTCTGTTTCATTCAGAGTCGTATTTTCAGCAGTTTTCCCATGGTCTTCTTCTTCGTATTCTTCCAGAGTAGCCATTATGTTGAAATCCATGGGTTTTATGTTTGTATTTCCATTATCTGATCTCGGCTCTTCTGAGGATTGGTCATTGTAGAGAATGAAAGAGTCTAGATCTGTATGTACAGAGTATAATGGTGAGTTTTCAGGTTTCTCGGGGCTACTGACTAAGAATTTCATCTGAGACTCTCTATACAGTCTTCTAAGTTGGCCAAATATAGGGATAGTGGCATAAGAGCCATCCATCTGCATTGTTCCCTGCAGTTTGGCTCCCCATGATCTTGACAATAGCATGCCATACTTTGGTGGCACATCTGCCACCACAACATCTATGACCATACACTTGGCAGGAATCTGGGTCAGACTCACACATAAATCCTTGATGAGGCCTAGGCATTTTACTCTGCTAGAGTCAAATGAATATAAGTCTTTGTAGGGTCTGGTGATTTCTAGGCCTAGCCTCTCCATCACTACCTTAGGCATTAGATTGTGTGACGCACCAGAATCATGCATGGCATTGTGGAGTATCTTTTCATGAATGTTAAGACTGATATAAAAAGGTGGAACTACCCCTTCCTGAAATTTTCCTTCAATTTTGGGACCAAAGAGTAGGGCTGGTTGATCATCATTCAAATTTACAGAATCATTCATTTCTCCCAGATTTAATGCTTTCAAAATTTGGCCTTTATATACATCCTGAGTGGCCAGCTCAGATAATGGTACAGAGATTTTGATTTTTTCAATCTCACTCTCTAGATTGAAAGTGGACTGGACCTTTGTAATGTTCAATTCTATTTTATTTGCTACTGCTTTAATAGCCGAATCGGTTTGTGATTTCTCACTATGTACAGGGTTGGGAACAGTTGTATCAGGAGCACTAACTGTGGTGCTAGTACTGCTAGTTGGTTGACCTTGTTTTTCAGCGTTTTGGTTGTCTTTTTCTTTGTCTTTTCCAGAACCTTCAGCTGCTGATTTGGAATTCTCAGCAGTTGCTTTAGAAGTTTTGTCAGGCTTTTTCTTGATTGTAATCTCAGGAGTCTTGGCTTTGGGAGTATCTTGGTTTTTCTTGCTCCTAAGTTCATATTGTTCCCTGACTTGCAACATGGCATTTTCAAATCCTAATCTATAATCCTCAGACTCAAACCACTCCTCATCACAACCAGTGGTGGAGGGCTGGTCTTCTTCTGAATCATAATTTAGGATTGAGTCTTCTGTTAAAAACATGTTTATTGCATTCCCTTCAGACTCTTCTATGATTCCTTCATCCTCATCTAGAAAGTTTTGGAAAGGGGGAATAACTTGTTGATCTGATTCTTTCTGTCTGTTGGGAGTGGCATTGTTGTTTCTTCTAAAGTTCTGGTTCTAGTTTTGATTTCTGTTTTGGTTACTAACTGTGACAACCATTCTCTCCATCATTTGTTGTAGCTTATCCACATTTTTAGATAATCTATCATAGTTTGGATCAGAGGTGGAAGCTATGTTGTCATCCCTATATGTTACCCTCTTCTCAGCTCTCAGTCTTGCTCTCTTTTCAATCAGGTTTGCCTCTATGTTAACTGCTCCTTTTTGCATGTCCTCTAGTGTGGCATATTCTTTATCTCTAAGCTCATAGGCCATGTCAGCATCAAAGCCTTCGGGATATTTTGCTAGGGCCATGCCTTGTGGAGGTTTCATATGTGGGGGGAGAGCATTATAAATGCTATTGAATCTTGTTGTGTAATCATGTACACTCTCTCCCGAATTCCTCTTAAGGCTCAAGTATTCTGCTAGGAGCTGGCGAGGGTTTTCCCTAGTCTCCCATTTGTTTATGAATGACTGATATAGAGTAGGAAGGTCTTGGATGCTATTAGGAGGCATATTTTTAAACCATTTCTTTACATCACCCCCCAGGCTCTGAGCAAAGATTCTCATTTTGACTGTTTCATCATCAATTTCCATATAGTCAAAAGAGTCTTCCATTTTATCTACATGTGCCTGAGTTGTGATGGATTCTTTGGCAGTGAAGTGAGGGATTTTTGATTGATAGTCATTTGGCAGGGGGATAAGAGGCTGAGGTAGAACTAGAGGTGCATACCAGGCTGCCATTGTGATGTTCTGATGAGGTAAAAGATTAACCTGAGCAGCTGGTATATGGATGACAGGGATGTTTGGACCAACAGAAGTCTGTTGAGCAGATCTAGGGTGAGAGAGCCCCAAGTTTTGAAGGTAGTGAAAATCAGGTGGTGTGGAAGGAGGGACTTCACCGTCCCTAGTGTTTTGACCACTGTTAGATGGTGTATTGTAAACTTCGAGGTCTTGCTGGTCTAGATGATTGAATGACCTAGTTCTCGGTAGTCTATTAGGTATGTATAGGTCAGGGAGGAAATGTGCTAGAGCTGTTAGGTTTTCTGGTGCAGAATTAGCTCTAAGAATGTGGCTGGAAATGGTTGGTCTTTTAGGTGTAGGAGCTCCTTTGAGGATACTCTCTGGATTTTCAACTATTTCCGGTGGGTCAGGGTTGGGATAAGCTCTTGTGTGGATGGTTCTGAAAGCTAGAATGCTATTTATAAGCCAAGCAACTTAACCCTATTTGTCACTTCTACTATGGTTAATGTTGTCTCAGGGACTGGCCTCCCAGTGGGGTCTTCATTATGTTTCGGGTCTGGTCTTCCAGTGGAGTCTGATACGAAACCAAGATGATCAGCAGGCCTACTGATCACCAGTGGAGTCTTTTAACGTTTAGGCACAATGGAGTCGCCAGGTGGGGGGTTTAGGATGTTTCTAAGGGGTACACTGCCCACCACAGTGCTCAAGCACTATCACCTTTCAGGAATCTCCTCTAAAACAACAAGCTCCAACCAGAGATTGACTGGGAGGGCATTTACCAGATATGTCACCTCTGAAAAGAGGATGAGATCTGGAGGCTACCTGGCCCTTTCCAGGCTCTGTCTAAGAGTATGGTGGATATTCAATAATGGAGGTTGATTCAAGAAAGGGGTGACTTACTGTCAACCTAACCTGAGTTCTAATTTTCTGAGGATTTTCCGAATGTTCAAGGTGAAATGTACTTAGAAGTCCCCAGCGGAGTCGCCATTATGTTGGGGTTCCCATGTTTTGGCCAGGTTGACAGAGACCAAAAGATGAGACAACATAGAACCACTTTCAGACCTTAGGATCTAGCCCTCCTAGGTCCAGAGAGGGATCTCTCTATACAAGTCAAAGGATATGTCTTTGAAGCTCTTAGGTTATGATTTTAGGCTAGTTGTATGGCTCAGGGTTGTTTGTTTGATTGTTTGTGTTTGGTTGGAGGGAATCAGGAAAAGAAGGACCAATATAAGACAAGGATGAGCAAAGAGGAAGCTTAGGCAGAGATAGATAACTCAGAGAACATCAAAGCCATTGGGCTATGGAGTCAAGAAAGGATTTATTTGTGTTCAATGTGCAAGCTTTCAGTTGGGCTAGTCATCTAGAGCATTTGGATCTTGAAGGAGATATTTGGAATGGGACATTAAGGGTTGAAAATGAAAGGAGGAGGGCCAACCAACTCTGTCTATAGATCAGGCCAGAGGTCATTTAACTCCAGGCCTGCTTGGACAGAATTAGGGGTAAAACAAGGGATCTTGGAAAGGTTTAATTGGGATGGAAAGCTCCTAGTGAGGCAGATACAAGATTCTAGACCTCCCAGGTTCTCAACACATTCAACTAAATCCTACCAAGAACTTCTAAACACAGATTTCATTAATTCATACATCAGAGAGCAGGCAATATCATCCACTACACTGGTTAAATCAATTGAAATCAACATTCAGATACACATATAAGTAGAAAACATTGAGGTAGGGAGAGCAGGAAACATAGGGCACCTATCAAGGGTGAATCCTATATTATACTTTTGTTGCCTACCAGTAGAAATGAAATGAAATGGAACATAACATAAGAGCAGGTCCATCACAAATACAGAGAAAGAGGAAACATCAACAGCTGCTTTAGATCAGGATCCAAAGAAACATGCTTGTCATATTAAAAACAACACCAATCAGGTACATCATAGCCCATAGCTTGAACATTCAGTCTGAATACATCTAGTCTCAGTCTATCTTACAATATTACATAGAGAACTTGTCTCAAGAGGAACAATGCTTGCATTCCACTGATTTCTCATCAACAACCATTACAATAATATCCTTCTGTGCTTTATAGCAGAAGAGACACAGAAGATCGACTGAGGAGGTAGGTGAATATTAAATGTTACATTAAACCCAAGAATGACTGCAGGGCCGAAACCCATTCTGTTTGACATGCTGTATATTTAATCTTTGTCACCTCCCTTGGGAAAGAATGATTTTCTCCAGATATGATCTTGACATTTTAGGCTGCGGTACCTCTGGTGATTTGAACCAAAATAAAATAAACTACTGAAAGGTCTGTCTCATAAATGTTTTGGTTTCTTCGAACTGCTGTTAGGGTGGGAAACTCCTTCAGGGACATGGTGCATAATAAAGACTGTATGGGCGCCCTGTCCTTTATGGGGAAAAACATTCTGCTAGAAAATGACCCCTGATATTACCTCTTACTGATGTTCAGGGCCTCCAGATCGATCCTCGGGGTCTTCAAAATGATGCTTTGCCTCTTTAAATTTCTGATTTAGGGCTTAAGATCTTCGTTGATGTGCCTTAATCCCTCCGCTCTGTACTGAAATTATTTTCTACTTCATTACTGCCTCTGTCAAGTTAGCTCGAGCTTTAAATGGCACTGGCAGGATTTCCGGCGTTTGAACTCCGCTTTTCTTTAATGCAAGTCCTGACAGCCCCATTCCTTGACTCTCTCATGATGGTACTAGTTCATTGGATTTGATCTTGTCTGCACCGCTCGCCATTGAGATAGTACACTGAACAGCGGCGGTTTTCTTCCTCTAGAAACCCTGCAACATAGCAAACCTGTGAAGAAAATAATGGATGGAGCAATGGATGCAGTGTGGATGGAGGAAATTGTCATGCAGATAGAATGGAGGGAAAAAATTGCAGGGGAAATGGTGAAAAATCGCTCTGGTAAGGTTGGCGGACGTTGGAGTATGAAAAACGCATGAAAAACATTAAAAAACCACGAAACGGGACGTTATATGTGTCGGAATGGTTGGATGGTATGGGATATGCACGTGGGGCGACGTGGCGTACGGACAGCCAAGTGGACAGATGACGTGGGGACCCAGGCGACAGTGGAATGGTCAACAATGCATGGACAAATCTGGACCGTCGATCGGGCTAATATCAACGGTGGAGAGCGATGGATGGTGGGCCGGAACAAGAGCTATCGCGTGCGCGATTTCATTAAATATCGTGCATCTCTGGTGATCGGGAGCCGTCGGATGGAGCTTTCGAGATCTAACGGCTGACACGGATTTCGTTGGGCATCCTGGGCAGGAATTTAATGCATGGGGGATGGAGTTAACGAGCAGGAAAATTGGTTTCGAAAATCGTACAGAGGACGTGTGGCGGGAGATGAATGGAATCGCTGGCCTCTGGGGAAAATCCACCAAGCGCACGAGGGCGGTGCGGAATAAACCGGCGGTTTCTGGGCGGATGACGTATGGCTGGCGGGGTCCACCATTTCAGGCGCGCTCCACGCCGTCGATCTGTCGGGCGAATGGACGGCGGAGATGGACTATGGGGGCCCAAGGTGTACGGGCACGGGAGCTTTGGAGCGACCCCCCGTAGTGAATAACGACCGTTGATCGGGTTTTCCCACATCCCGAAGAGTCAACTATGGGGGCTCCGTGGTTTGATTCTACGGACGGAGAAGAGCCCCCGCAAGGAAAGAGCCTTGGTCACAGCGCCGGGTCACGTGGAAGATGAAGGGGCGCGGGGCTATCAGAAGAAGGGCTAAGACCCAAAAACATAAAATTTATCATTTTAATTCATTTTTAATGCGTTTTGGGGGCAATCAAAGGGTAACGGTAGGGGAGATGGAGGGGGAAACTAGGGAAATAAGGGAGATGGGGAAATTTAAAGGGGATTTTGGGGGATTTAGGCATAGAGAGGGGGAATCTTGGGGGGGAAGAAAGGGAATTTGGATAAAGGGAAAAGAAGGGGAATTGATGTATTTTGCAGGGGTAAAGGAGGGAATAATAGGCCCTTTTTGAGCAATGTACTAGCAGAGAGGATTTGTATTAGGCACAGAAATTGAGAGACTTCAAGGAGGATGGGTTTTCAGGGGAAAGGCATTCCTTGAAGGCTCAAAACAATCTAGCCCCCAGCTGGATTGCCAAGAATTTCATAGGGGGGCTAACACATACAGACCTGGATTCTTTTATTCTTTACAATCGTGAATCCACAAATAAGCCAGAGCCAGAAGACAATGACTTAGACAACCAGTTAAAGGCCCCAAATCTAGGAATAATGGCAGTTCTAGATATGGAAGAAAACGGGAGAGAAACTTCTGAACAGTGTGTTGAAACAAAAAACCAGAGTGGAAAAGGTTAAGAATGTGAACAACAAATTACCCATCACGCTGGAATCCTTGAAAATCCTGAAAAACTAGACCCATCACCACATGTTGCAGATCTCAAAACAGAACATAATGATGAACAAGGCAATAGGGATGAAAACGATGTTAACCCTACAAACAATCCCCTATGGTGCATGAACTTCAACGGGCCTTGCACTAAAAAGAGTGTGGGCGCTGGGGTATGGTTGGTCGACACTGTAAACAATTACTCTGAGAGCCATGCATTTAGGCTAAATTTCAAATGCACTAACAACATCGTAGAGTATGAGGCTCTCATCCTAGGATTGCATCTATTGAAAGAAATAGGAGCCAAGAAGATAATTGTTCAGGGAGACTCAGAATTAGTCATCAAACAACTAAATGGAGAGAATGCCATTAAGAATCCTAGACTAAAGGTATACCGAAATAATGCTATAGATTTCCTAAAAACATTTTCAAAATATGAACTCGTGTTTGTCCCAAGGAATCAAAACATAATTTCAAATGGGCTGGCCTGTGCTGCTAGTTCATGTCAAGAATCACCTGGTGATAAACAGATCATCATTCAAACAAAATATAGGCCTGCAGTGCCAGATAATGAAAAATATTGGCAGGTCTTTGAGGGTGACAAGCAGATAGAGGATTTATTGCTCGAAAAGAATGAATTTGAGTTATCTGATTCACATGCTAAATCCGACGAAAATTTCCTCAGCAAAGAATCCCCTGAGGGAGATAAACTATTCTGCTCCGTGAAAATCAACATGTTAACTAAAAAACTTGGAACTCATACTGAAGAGTACGAGGACGTAGAAGATGAAGACATAGAGGTATTGCTGTCAAAGGACAAGAACATACCTAGGGGGTGAGCACCTTTAGAAGACCTGTTTGATTTTAACGACGTAGCAAAGAAACCCACTGTAGAATACATAAAGTCTGAGGTCGAGGAATGCAACATAGGCACCAAAGATCAGCCTAAAATGATTAAATTAGCTAGCTCCTTGCCAGCAGACATGAAAAAGAAATACGTTGACTTATTTAAAGAGTTTGTTGATGTGTTTTCCTGGAGCTATGAAGACTTGAAAGCCTACGATACAGAAATCATCTAGCACAAGATCCCAATGAAAGAAAACCAAAAACCCTTTAAGCAAAAACTGTGTCGAATTAATCCAATACAACTGCCTCTAGTAGAAAAGGAAATCAAGAAAATGTATGAGGCAGGAATCATTGTGCCTGTGAGGTTTTCAGATTAGGTTTCTAACCTTGTAGCCGTGAGGAAAAAGACATGAGAAATCAGATTGTGCATTGATTTCAGAAACCTTAACAGAGCCTCCCTAAAGGACAATTACCCCTTACCCAAAATGGAACACATCCTACAAAGGGTAGTTAGTTCAAAAAGGATTTCTCTATTAGATGGTTTTTCAGGGTATAACTAGGTTTTAGTACTCCCAGAAGATCAACTTAAGACAACTTTCACTACTCCTTGGGGCACTTTCATGTATGTGAAAATGCCTTTTGGATTAATGAATGTTGGGGCCACTTTTCAAAGGGCCATGGACATTGCATTTTCAGAAGAGATAGGGCACTTCATTGTAATTTACCTTGATGACATAACAGTTTATTCCAAATCTGATGAAGAACACCTTAAACATCTAAGGAAGGTCTTTGAAAAATGCAGAAGATTTGTTCTATATTTAAATCCCAAAAAGATAGTATTTGGCCTACAAGAGGGTAAACTCCTTGGTCATATTATATCAGAAAGGGGGATTAAAATAGATCCAAAAAGAGTTGAGGGAATACTACAGATTAACCACCCAAGGAACATAAAAGAATTGCAATCCTTTACTGGAAAAATTAACTTCTTAAGGAGGTTTATTCCCAACTTAGCAGAGCTCCTCAGAAACATGACTAATATGCTCAAAAAATAAGTGGGAGTGAAGTGGATTGTAGAAGCCAAAAGATCCTTCGAATTGGTAAAACATGCACTCACCCGGGCGCCAGTCCTAATCAGCCCAGAATTTTCAAAATATTTCCTTATTTTTTCCTTTGCCTCAGAACATACAGTGGTTGCAGTCCTGTTTCAGAAAAACCCAGAAGGACAGGAACAACCTATTTCTTTTTTCAGTAAGGCTTTAAGGGATGCACCCTTGAAATATAACATAATGGAAAAACATGCCTATGCTTTCGTAAAGGCCTTAAAGGACTTCAGGGTGTACATTCTTCATTCTCACATCATTGCCTATGTGCCTAACATAGTGGTAAAAGACATCTTGTCACAAGATCCAGATGGAAAGAGGGGTAAACAGATTGTTGTAATATTAGAGTATGATTTGGAAATAAAACCCACCAAACTTATTAAAGGTCAGGTCTTGGCTCAATTAATGGCTGAATCTAATCTACAAGCCCTTGACATTAACATGGTACATGCCTTGGATGAACAGGAAGAATTACCTTCTCCCACTGTGGAAGAATAGTTCCAAAACTCACCCTGGTACACTAATATCCTGTATGTGCTTACAAATCTTAATGCTCCTCCTGATTTATCAAAAAAAAAGGCAAGGTTTTTAAAGTTAAAAGCTGTGAACTATTGCATTTCAAATGAATTTTTATATTGGAAAAATTCTAATGGCTTATTGCTTAAATGTTTGCCTGAAGTTGATGTAGAAAGGATCAAACATGAATTCCATGAAGGAGAGTGTGGAGGTCATCTTTACTAGAAAACCACAACCAATAAAATCCTTAGAGATGGCTATTACTAGCCCACCCTCTTCCAAGATGTCCATAAAATGATAGTAGCTTGCCACAAGTGCCAAGTTTTTGAGGGCAAAAGAAAACTCCTTCCTTTACCATTACAACCTATCATTGTTGAAGCTCCTTTTCAACAGTGGGGCCTAGATTTCATAGGAGAAATCCATCCTGCTTCATCTGCCCAACACAAATGGATTCTCACAGCCACTGACTACTTCACAAAGTGGATAGAGGCCATCCCTTCTAGGAATGCCACAGATTCTGTCATTATAAAATTTCTTGAAGACCATATCCTGTCTAGATTCGGCTGCCCTAGGAAGATTGTTACTGATAATGCTGCTGCTTTTGGTTCCAAAAAGATGATTGATTTTTGTCACGGGTATCAGATTACACTTGGTCATTCTACTGCTTATTACCCTCAAGGTAATGGGCTAGCAGAATCATCAAATAAAAGTTTGGTGACCATCATCAAGAAGTTGCTTGAGGAGAATAAAAAATCATGGCATAACAAGTTGGTGCATGCTTTGTGGGCAGACAAATTGACCACAAAGAAGTCCATTGGAATGTCCCCTTACCAACTTGTTTATGGAACAGATGCAGTATTTCCTACCAACCTAGGTGTACCAAGGAGACCATCCTCGACAACATCAAACCACAATAGAAGTTACAAGTAGGGTTAATATGTTTGTCTGAAAAATACCATTATGGCTTCAGGACCATCTATGCAAGAGCTTGCTGATGCGGAACCCCTGAAATAGTTGATAATCTGGAGAGTATCCTCAAGGGAGCTCCTCCACCTAAAATAACAACTATTTCCAGCCACATTCATAGAGCTAATTCTGCACCAGAATACCTAGCAGCTCTATCACATTTTCCCCCTGACCTACACCTACCTAACAGGCTACCAAGAACTAGGTCATTCAATCATCTAGACCAGCCAGACCCTGAGTTTCACAGTTCAACATCTCATAGTGGTCAACACACTAGGGGCAGAGGAACCCCTCCATCTACACCACCTGACATCCACTTCATTCAAAACTTGGGGCTCTCCCATCCTAGGTCTGCTCAACAGACTTCTGTTGGTCCTAATATCCCTGTTATCCATATACCAGCTGCTGAAGCCAACCCTGTACCTCATCAGAACATTATCATGGAAGCTTGGTATGCACCTTTTCTCTTACCTTAGCCCTTGTTACCCTTACCCAATGATTATTAGTCAAAAATCCCACACTTCACTACTAAAGAATCCATCACAGCCCATCAACATGTAGATAAGATGGAGGATTCTTTTGACTATATGGAAACTGATGATGAAACAATCAAAATGAGAATCTTTGCCCAAAGCTTAGGGGGTGATGTAAAGAAATGGTTTAAAATTTTACCTCCTGGTAGTATCCAAGATCTCCCTGCATTATATTAGGCCTTCATAAACAAATGGGAATTTAGGGCAAACCCTCGCCAACTCCTAGCAGAATACATGAGCCTTAAAAGGAATGTAGGGGAGAGTGTCCATGATTACACAACAAGATTTAACAGCATTTACAATGCCCTCCCTCCACAAATGAAACCTCCACAAGGTATGGCCCTAGCAAAATACCCCGATGGGTTTGATGCTGACATGGCCTATGAGCTTAGGGATAAAGAGTACACCTCATTGGAGGACATGCAGAAAGGAGCAGTGAATATAGAGGCAAATCTGATTGAGAAGAGAGCAAGACTAAGAGTTGAGAAAAGGGTAACATATAGAGATGACACTGTAGCTTCCACTTCAGACCCAAATTATGATAGATTATCTAAAAACATGGAAAGACTACAGCAAATGATGGAGAAAATGGTTGTCACAGTTAGCAATCAGAACAGAAATCGGAACCAAAACTTTAGAAGAAATAACAATGCCCCCAACAGAAAAAAAGAATCAGATCAACAAGTTATTCCCCCATTCCAAAAATTTCTTGATGAAGATGAGGGAATCATAGAAGAGTCTGAAGGGAATACAATAAACATGTTTGAAACAGAGGACTCAGTCCTTAACTGTGATTCAGGGGAAGACTAGCCCTCACCTTCATACTGGGATGAGGAACGATTAGAAACTGAAGATTACAGATTAGGATTTGAAAATGCCATGATGCAGGTCAGAGAACAATATGAACTTAGGAGCAAAAAGAACCAAGAAAATTCCAAAACTGAGACTCCTGAGGTTACCATCAAGAAAAGGCCTGATAAAACTTCTAAAGCATCTGCTGTAAATAGCAAATCAGTAGCTAAAAGTTCTGGGAAAAACAAATAAAAGGACAACCAAGACACTAAAAAACAAATCCAACCAACCAACAGCACTAGCACTGCAGTTAGTGCTCCTGATAAAATGATTCCTGACCCTGTACATAGTGAGAAATCACAAACTGATACAGCTACTAAGGCAGAAGCAAATAAAATAGAGTTAAGCACTCCAAAGACCCAGTCCACTTTCAATTTAGAGAGTGAGATTGCAAAAATCAAAATCTCTGTACCATTATCTGAGCTGGCCACTCAGGATGTATATAAAGGCCAAATTTTGAAAGCGTTGAATCTGGGGGAAAACAACGACACGGTGAATTTGAGTGATGATCAACCTGCCCTCCTGTTTGGTCCAAAGATTGAGGGAAAGTTTCAGAAAGGGGTAGTTCCACCTTTTTATATCAGTCTCAACATTCATGACAAAATACTCCACAATGCCATGCATGATTCTGGAGCATCACACAATTTAATGCCTAAGGTGGTGATGGAAAGATTAGGCCTAGAGATAACCCGGCCTTATAAAGACCTATATTCATTTGACTCTAGCAGAGTAAAGTGCCTAGGTCTAATCAAAGATTTATGTGTGAGCCTTACCCAGATCCCGGCTAAATGTATGGTCATGGATGTGGTGGTAGCAGATGTGCCACCCAAGTATGGCATGCTATTGTCAAGATCATGGGGAGCCAAACTGCAAGGAACGATGCAGATGGATGGCTCATATGCCACTATCCCTATATTTGGCCAACTTAGAACACTGTATAGAGTCTCAGATGAAATTCCTAGTCAATAGCCCCGAGAAACCTGAAAATTCACCATTGTACTCTGTACACACAGACCTGGATTCTTTCATTCTTCATAACGACCCATCCTTAGGAGAGCCAGCGTCAGAAAACAGAAATACAAACAATAACATAGAGCCCATGGACTTTAACATAATGGCTACCCTGGAAGAATACGATGAAGAGAACCATGGGCAGGGTACTGAAAACGAAACTCTAAGTGAACCAGAAGCGGAAACAGAACGTAAACAGCAAGATAGCCACCTCTCTGAACTCCACACATGTCATGAAGAACAAAACAACCCGCAGCCTAGTGCAAACCCTGTAACGCAACACGATGGCGAACCCAGCTGTAGAGGAGGGAAGAATGACGGAACGGAAAATGAACCCCTGTGGGAAATGAATTTCGATGGGTCCTGTACTAGGAAAACTGCCGGAGCAGGGGTGTGGTTACGTAACGTAGAGAGTGATTATGCAGAGAGCCACGCCGTCAATCTGCACTTCAAATGCACAAATAATATTGCAGAGTATGAGGCTCTTATCCTGGGCTTAAATTTGTTGAAAAAATTAGGAGCCCGGGGTAACTGTGCTAGGAGACTCTGAGTTAGTGATCAAACAAGTGAATGGGGAATATGCAGCAAAACAACCTAGACTGAGGGCATATAGGAACGATGCCATGGATATATTGAAAACTTTCATGGAATATGAATTGGTGTTTGTTCCCAGGAGTCAAAACGTTATTGCTAACGGGTTAGCTTGCCTGGCTAGTTCATATCCTAAGACTCCCCCTGACCAACAAATCATCATTCAGACCAAGTTCAGACCTGCAGTGCCAGACAACGAAAAATATTGGCAGGTCTTTGAAGGAGACAAACAGATTGAAGATTTTCTGATGGGCAGAAATGAGTTTGAATTTTCTGATTCCGACTCAAAATCTGATGACAGCTTCCCAAGTGACGATCCCCCAGATGAACCAGCAACACCCTGTAATAAAGAGATAAACACCTTGAATGAAGAAACTGGATTTCCAACCAAAAAATGTGAAAACGTAGATAGCGAAGAGATAGAGGTGCTGCAGGCCAAAGACAAGAATATACCCAGAGGCCTAGCACCCTTGGAGGACCTTTTTGACTTTGATGATGTAGAAAAAAAGCCCACTATAGAACATGCAGACTCTGATGTTGAAGAATGCAACATAGGCACTGAAGATAGACCCAAAATGATCAAACTGGCTAAGTCTATACCTGCAAACATGAAGAACAAATACATTGACCTGTTCAAGGAATTCATTGATGTGTTTGCATGGAGTTATGAAGACTTAAAGGCCTATGACATGAGCATAATACAACACAAAATACCCTTGAAGGAAAATCAGAAGCCGTTTAGACAAAAGCTCCTCAGAATCAACCCGAAACAATTGCCTGCAGTGGAAAAAGAGATTAAGAAGATGTATGATGCAGGAATAATAGTTCCTGTGAGTTTTTTTGATTGGGTATCAAATCTAGTGGCTGTGAGAAAGAAAACAGGGGAAATCAGACTATGCATAGACTTCAGAAATCTTAATAGAGCTTCATTAAAAGATAACTACCCCTTGCCTAGAATGGAACATATATTACAAAAGGTAGTGGGCTCTAAAAGAATATCCCTTCTTGATGGTTTTTCTGGATACAATCAGGTCTTAGTACTCCCAGAGGATCAAATCAAAACAACATTTACCACTCCATGGGGCACCTTTATGTATGTGAAAATTCCCTTTGGACTGATGAACGCTGGAGCCACCTTCCAGAGAGCGATGGATATAGCTTTCTCAGATGAGATAGGACACTTCATAGTTATCTACTTGGATGACTTGACTATCTTTTCTAAAACTGAAGAAGAACACCTGAAACATTTGAGGAAAGTTTTTGAAAAATGTAGAAGGTATGGCCTGTCACTAAATCCTAAGAAAACTGTTTTTGGGCTGCAAGAAGGTAAACTTCTTGGTCACATTATATCTGAGAAAGGGATTAGGATAGACCCGCAAAGAGTTGAGGGGATACTACAGATCACACACCCAAGAAACATCAAGGAGTTACAGTCCTTTATTGGGAAGATCAATTTCCTTAGGAGATTCATTCCCAACCTAGCTGAGCACCTTAGGAAAATGACCAACATGCTGAAGAAAGGTGCCAGAATCAAGTAGACTGTTGAAGCCAAGAAATCTTTTGAGTCGGTAAAACTGGCGCTCACTCAAGCCCCTATCCTGATCAGTCTAGATTTCTCAAAAGATTTTCTAATCTTTTCATTTTCCTCTGAACACACAATAGCTGCTGTCTTACTGCAGAAAAACACAGAGGGAATGGAACATCCAATTGCCTTCTTCAGCAAAGCCTTAAGGAATGCACCCTTGAAGTACAACATTATGGAAAAGTAGGCCTATGCCCTGGTAAAGGCCTTAAAAGACTTTAGGGTGTACATTCTGCATTCTCACACCATTGCTTATGTGCCAAATACAGTGGTCAAAGATATCTTGTCCCAAGACCCTGATGGGAAAAGGGGCAAATGGATTGCTACTATCTTAGAATATGACCTTGAGATAAAGCCCACCAAACTGATCAAAGGTCAAGGCCTGGCCCAATTAATGGCTGAATCTAACCTGCAGGCCCTTGACATTAACATGGTAAATGCCTTAGATGAGCAGGAAGGATTGCCCCACCCAACTGTTGAGGAGAAGTTTCAGAACTCTCCTTGGTATTCCGATATCCTTTACGTGCTCACCAATCTCAATGCCCCTCCAGAACTGTCCAAAACTAAGGCTAGATTCATAAAACTAAAAGCTAGAAACTACTTTCATTTTGAATGAAAACTTATATTGGAAAAACCCGAACGGCCTATTGCTGAACTGTTTGCCTAAACCTGAAGCTGAAAGAATTAAACAAGAATTCCATGCTGGGGAGTGTGGAGGCCACTTGAGTTGGAAAGCCACTGCTAACAAGATACTCAGGGCTAGCTATTATTGGCCCACTCTCTTCAATGATGTCCATAAAATGGTAACTGCCTGTCATAAATGCCAAATATTTGAAGGCAGAAGAAAACTCCCCCCCCTCCCTTTACAACCCATCACTGTAGAAGGTCCCTTCATGCAATGGGGCCTAGAATTTATTGGAGAAATACACCCTGCTTCTTCTGGACAACAAAAATGGATCCTAACAGCCACAGACTACTTCACCAAATGGATAGAGGCTATACCCACTAGGAATGCCACTGACTCTGTCATTATTAGGTTCCTAGAAGACTTCATCCTATCTCGGTTTGGTTGTCCAAGGAAAATAATCACTGACAATGTTGCTGCTTTTGGATCCAAGAGAATGGTTGATTTCTGTCATAGGTATGGAATAGCACTTGGTCACTCAACTGCCTATTACCCACAAGGTAATGGACTAGCTGAATCTTCAAACAAAAGCCTAGTGAACATCATCAAGAAGCTGTTAGAAGAGAACAAGAATTCATGGCATAAGAATTTGGTGCATGCCTTGTGGGCTGACAGGCTTACAACGAAGAAGTACATTGGTATGTCACCATTCCAACTTGTTTATGGAGCAGAAGCATTTTTTCCTTCCAGCCTTGGAGTGCCAGTGATTAAGCTTGTCCAGGAAATTCAGACAGAGGAAGACAGTATGGTGAGAAGAATTAATGAAAAAATCCATCTTTAGAAAAAAAGGGAGCAGATTTATAGTAGAGCTGTCAAAGTTCAGGATAACATAAAGAGGCAGTTTGACAAAAGGGCCAAAGCATCAGATTTCAAAGTTGGGGACAAGGTTCTCAAATGGGATTCAAGGAGAGAGGACAAAGGTAAACATGGAAAGTTTGATAGTTTGTGGTAAGGTCCATATATTATCCAAGCCACTGTGGGTCCTAACGCATTTTTCTTACAAGAAATTGATGGTACAGAGCTGTTTGGGGGTCCTGTCAATAGCAGGATGCTCAAACACTACTTCTGCTGATTTCCGATTTCCAGTTTCCATTTCCATTGTACATACCATTTCAGTTTTACTTTCAAGAAAACAGATAAAAATGTTTCAAAAAACAGAGAGAAAGGAGAGGTTCAGACACGCTCAAAACATGAACCTCTGAGGCGCAAAGACTGGCTATGATAAGCCCATGCATTTTCCTGAGTAAGGGCCTACTCCAGACCAATTGGACAAGCAAGGCATGTACGATGAACTTGGTCTGGAGTTTGCTCTTGCTCAGAAAAATTCTCAAGATGGGGCTCACGAAGATATCCCACCTCAGTATCAGTCCATACAGGAAGTAAAGAAGCTGGTCCTAACACGCTCAAAACCTAGACCAGCAAAGGAAAAATAAGAATTAGCTCTAACATGCCTAAAAGTAGAGCTAAGAGGCAAAATAAGTGACTCTAAAAAGCTCAAAAATTGAGTCACAAAAAGAAGAAGGATGTTGCAAGTTTCATATTTTAAGTCTTCACAGTTTTGTTTTCTGCAAAATTTCATCCATGTGCAACTGTTTTTATGCCCTGGATCCATAGCAAGTCAAACAGTTTAATCTTGGCTTGGCTGTTTTTCAATTGTTGTCTTAGAATATAGTGAAGAAACCTGTTGGACAGTCTAATCCCAGCAGGTAGTATATTAGGTAGAGAATCAAATGAGACCAACAGTCTAACTTGGTCTCATGGAGTAATAAGGGTAGATTTAGAATAGGTTTGTTTTGTGTTTTCATGAATAAATGATGTAAAGGGTCTGCTAGCTCAAATGCACCCTAAAAGAAGAAAATGCTAGGATTGTAGTATGGGTAGGTAGATTGGTTGGGAAAAGTATTTCTACTGATTAATATATCTGACATATTGTGGCAGTTGAAAATCAAAGAATAAAGATGGCTTATAACAGCAGGCATCTGGCCTACTCCAAAGATTATTTTTGGTTTCTTGACTCCTTCAAGAAGAAGCCATCCCCATGTGGAGCCACTGTTAGCCCCCCTATGAAATTCTTGACAAGCAAGTTGGGGGCTAGTCTGCTTTGGAGCCTTCAAGCAATGCCTTTTCCTAAAAACCCATCATCCTTGAAGTCTCTTAGTGTTATGCCTAAAATAGTTCCCCCTTGCTAATCCATTTCTCAAAGGGCCTGTTTTCCCCCTTATATCCTTGCAAATGCCCTCATTTTAATCCCTTGCCCCCTTTGTTAAGGTCCCCTTGTTTCCTCTATTTCTCCTGTCCATCCTCTAAATACCCCATTAATCCCCTAAATCCCCTTCATTCACCTATCGTTCCCCTTTTTCAGTGTCATATTGCATTAAAAACGAATTAAAATGGCCTAAAACCATATTTTTCATATTATAAGGGCCTAGCCCCTTTCGGCGTAAGCACCCGTGCCTTTTCCCTCCACGTGATCCAGTGCCCGAACCACCTGCTAAAGCAAAAGGTGCCTATCCACTGAGTTTATCGGGTGAAAATTCCATCCGTCCATCTTGGTTGATCGGACGGTGAGCGTGAATCCCGACGCTCTCCGTTTCCCCCCGTTCATTTTCTTACCGCGCCATCGCCGTCCGCTCATCTGCCAGATCAACGGTCTGGAATGTGCCTGTCCTTGTGGTCCCCGCCGCGCATAGCCATAAAACAACCTGGTTTATTCCGCACCGCTTATGCAGGGTGGGTGGTTTTCCCTGAGCACCCAGCGATTCCACTCATCACGTGCCACGTGTCCTTTGTACGACGGAAAAACCGCCCATCCCCCGCACATTATCTTTCGGCCCAAGTCTCACAGCGAAATGTGCGCAAGCCGTCCGATCCTGAATGCCTCATCCGACGGTCATCCATCAACAAAGCTGCACATGGGTTAAACCATCTCTGCCATACCCTTGGCCCACTGTCTATCGCCTCATATGTGTTTTCCGTCGTAGATCCCCTTTAAGATCGGACGGTCCAGTTTCGTTTGCCCACTGATTGAATATTCCGCTACCGCCCGGTTCCGCCACGTCATCTCCACGTGCACCCTCCGTACAGTCTCTCATTACATTGCATATATTGGTTCTTTTTCGCGTTTTTAAACATTTTCCACGTATGTTTGCTCCGCAGACCGCTAACCTCCACCGTAGCATTTTATCACCATTTCTCTGCAAGTTTTCCTCTCCATCTCATCATCTGCACAATCACGCTCATTATCCACATCATTTGCCACCCCATCCATTGTTTTCTTCACATTTTTCGTGTTTTTCAGGGTTGTAAATGATAAAGGACCGCCATAATGCGCAGCCTCTATTACAGTGATAGAGAAATCAGGGAAGGTCATCCACAGCGGCTGAATTTATGAGCAAAGACCCGGGAAGGTGAAGACAGGACGATCATTTAAAGGAATAGGGTTTATAACTCCGTGGAAAACCTTCCAGAGCCATTAAAGCTCGAGTTGACCTGACAGAAGCAGAGATGAACCGGCAGAGTGTTTCAGTACAAAGAAAAAGAGATTAAGGCACGCTAATGAAGATCTTGAGCCTTAAATCAGCAGTTAAGAAGCAAAGCACCGGTTTGAAGACCCCGAGGATTGATCAAAAGGTCATGAGCACAAGTAATAGGTAATATCAGGGTCTATTCATCAGCAGAATTTTTTTCTTCATCAAGTACAGGGCGCCCATACAACGTTTATTATGCACAAGGTCCCTGAAGGAATTTCCACCCTAACAGAAGTTCAAAGCAATTAGAACATTTATGTAGAAGACTTCTCAGTGGTTCATTTGCCTTTTGTTTATTCACCACGAGTACAGCACCGCAGCCGAAATATGTCCAAATCATATCCGAGAAGATCACTCTTTCATTAAAGAGGAGACAGAGATTAAATACTCAGCGTTCAAATAGAATGGGCTCTGGCCCTCATTCTTTTCAAGGGTTTAATACAGCATTTAGTGTTCACCTACCTCCTCAGTCGATCTTCTGTTCATCCTCTGCTATAAAACACAGAAGGAAATTATTGTAAGGGTTGTTGATGAGATATCAGAGAAATGCAAGCATTTTCCTCTTGAGACAAGTTCTCTGTGTAATATTGTAAGATAGGCTGAGATTTGATGTATTCAGACTGAATGTTCAAGCTGTGGGCAATGATGTACCTGATTGGTGTTGTTTTTAATATGACAAGCACATTTATTTGGATCCTGATCTAAAGCAGCTGGTGATGTTTTCTTATCTCTTTGTTTGATTCCATTTCTACAGGCTCGCATCAGAAGTTTGGCATAAGATTTACCCTTGATAGGTACCTTATGTTGCTGCTCTCCCAGCCTTTTATGTTTTCTTCTTATATGTGTATCTGAATATTGATTTCAATTGATTTAACCAGTGTAGTGGATGTCATTGCCTGCTCTCTGATGTATGAATTGAAGAAATCCATGTTTAGATGTTCTTGCTAGGATTTAGTTGGATGAGTTGAGAACACTGGGAGGTCTAGAACCCTGTCTCTGCCTCACTAGGATCTTTCCATCTCAATTAAGCCTTTCTAAGATCCCTTGTATTGCCTCTGATTTTGTCCAAGTAGGTTTGGAGTTAAATGACCTCTGACCTGATCTATAGACAGAATTGGATGGTTCTTCTCCTTTCATTTTCAGTCCTTAATGTCCCATTTCAAATATCATCTTTAAGATCCAAATGCTCTGGATGACTAGCCCAACTGAAAGCTTGCACATTGAACACAAGTAAATCCTCTCTTGACTCCATTGCCCAATGGCCTTGATGTTCTCTGAGTTATCTACCTTTGCCTAATTTCCTCTTTGCTCATACTTGTCTTATATTAGACCCTTCTTTCCTGATTCCCAACAACCAAACATAACACTAAGAACAAACTACTGTGCATAAAATAGCCCTAAGGAAACATAACTAGAGCCTGAAGACATACACTTGACTCATATAGAAGATCACTCTGCACAGACCTAGGAGAGCTAGATCTAAGGTGAAGTGGTTGCATGTTGGATCATCTTTTGGTCTTGCCTTTGGCCAAACATGGGAACCCCAACACAAAAGAAACAGTTTCATTGCCAAATGTTGTCTCTTGAAGCCTCTGGCAGATCTCATGCCCATGTCTAAAAATTCTTCACTGCTGTTTCCTTTCAGAACTCAGAAATTCTGCTAAAAATTCCATGAGAGAACTGCTGCAAAATCCCCTTTCCTCCCCTTCCTTCACTCACAAGCTAACCTTCATTTTTTCTCTTTTTCCCCATCATTTTCCTCTGATTTCCATTTTTCTTCATTTTCCCTTCATATAATCCACCTGGCATAGTTTAAAACTCCTTTTTAAACTATAGCGAAACCCTCGAATTCCTTTGAAAAACCAGAAAAAATCATGAAAAAACCCATTTTGTATTAAGGGTTTAAGCCCCTTTGGGCCAAGTCTCAACCACTTCCCCACTGTATGCCCATGGTGCTAAAACCAAGCGCTAATCCTTTCGGCATTTATCGCATCGGAGAAAATCCAAAGCGCGCAAGTTTGTTTTCATTGTGTTGACAAAAAGTTCCGATGTGATTGGCCCTGTGTGTTGCAGCCCCCGATCATGTTGTTACCTTCTATGACCCTTTGGGCCCACAATCGGGTGCTAAACCTTTCTGAAAATCCATCTCCGGTCCATTATTTCTTTCATAAATCCAAAAACCATTTTACCCAAAGTTTGGTCTAACGCACCCATACAATGCTTTTTTATAATATAAAAATGGTTAGATAAAAAAGATTGATGCGCAATCGCATCAGAGAGATCCGAATGGGTTGATTGAAAGACCGGGCCTGACATTTCCGATGTGATTGGCCCTTTGTTATATAATCACCCCGGGCCCATCATATTCCATATATCCAATGGCCTTGCAATTGGGCACCAATCATGTTATATATAAATATGTTGCTCCAATCCACCAAAAACTTTGTATTATTCGAAAATTTGGGTTTTATACAGTGTTAAAGGGTTTTTTCGCTGGTGCATAATCCACCGTTGATCTTAAGCCGATCAAATAGACAACGCTAAATCGCATCGCAAGTTTCAATTGGATGCATTGATTTGTTCCCCCGATCGGTCATCCCTCCGATTCGCACCCCACCATTGATCTGATCCTCAGATCAACGACCATCGCTTGATCGCCTCGGCCCTCCCGATCGCGCAATCACATCAGAGATTTTCATCGCACCCTTTGTTTCTGTCTTTCCGATTGCGATCCTCCGATTGAATCTAGACCGTCCATGTGTCCAAATCGGACGGCCCAGATCTAATCTCGCCTCATACCACCGCCCTCCACCTTTCACCAAAGGGTTTTCAAAACCGATCTCCACCGTCGATCATCACGCGATCAACGGTTCTGTTCAATTCTTCCTTCCACTCCTTCTAAACCTCCTCTCGGAAAATATCCATGATTGGATGATGCCATCCAACGGCTTTTCTCTCATCCCACACCTCTGAAGTAGTGAACCCAACAACGCAAGATTTCTTAAGATTTTGTGTATTTTGCAGGGATTAATGGTTTCCCATAGTATGGAAGGAAAGGCCAAAGGCTGGGAAAGATGATTCCCGTGCCTTGATTTATCAAAGAGAACCATCCGCTCGGCTCAAACTCTACGTTCCGTCAATGTTTTATGAGGCATCGATGCCTTATGAGCCCTACGCTGCCTGCACATCAACAACACACTGTGTTTTTGAAATCACAGTTAAAAGAGTATCAGTTTTTACCAGAACAAAGATCGAAGACGCAGACCGAGCGTGATCTATCCTAAAACGCAGATCTCAAGTAACTTAAAGTGTTTTAGGAAAGGCCGAAGACAACTGTCGATCCAAGAAAGCTTCCACCGCCTTAAGCAGAGGCTAATCAAACCCTCTCCAGCTCCTAAAGGCACCTGCAGCCTCACAGAAATCAAAGACAGCCGAACAATTAATACTAATCATGGATCTCATCTCTAAATTGTCGGTAAAACTATTTTAAATATTAAAGAACAGCCTAGAAGCTAATCATTAGACCTCGGGGAGCAACAACAGAGTTACTTCAACGTGACACCGAGCCTCCAAAGTAAAAAAAAGCTCCCACCGAGCTTAATCCTAAGTGTAAATCAATTAATGTAGATAAACACCTGTAAATTTCTTCATCGAGGCCTTCAAAGGCCGAAGAGTCATCAATCTGTATTAAATGACCCAGCAGATCTTTTCATCAAATTCTACCTCCTTGTTCTTCTATAAATAATTCTGTAGAAGATAAGAAAATGTTGGTCTCTGGACATCTGAATGTATTTAATAGTTATTCTGAAGCCACTGATGCCCTGTTTGCAACTTAAAGATACATAAGTTGATATGAGAAGTTTGAAGTTGTAGAGACCCACCGAGCTTACTAATTGTAACTGGTTTTAACATCAATACAAGCTGCTGGTTTATGGGATCCTGATTTGTGTCAATGGTGATGTGTTCCTCACTATCAATTGTTATTTTCTTTAATGTTTTCACTCTGTCCATTTCCTCTAATAGAGAGAAGCAAACTTAGAGCTAGGATTTACTCTGAACAGTACCCTGCTCTTACTGAAAGCTTTATTTTCTATGTTTTCTCCATTCGAACATTCTCTTTGAAGAGTATATTAATGCAGGTCAATTTAAAAGTACTTTCCTAATCTAGATTGCTCTTTATGATGAGTATTTTCTGTGTTTTCCTTAGGGTGTATTAAAGCAGTTCGGTTTAAAAGCACTTGCCTGATCTAAATCGCTCTTTGTGATTGTTATCTGTGCTTTCCTTTAGAATATGCTGAAAGTAGGGTAGTTTAGAAGCACTTACCTAATCTTAAGCTGTTCAAACTATTTAAAAAAAAAAAAATTCTAATCGAAAGTACTTCAAATCAGGCTAGTTTAAAAGCACTTCCCTGATCTCAGAATACTTTTATGTTTCCCCTTAAGTACATGCCGAAGCAAGATAGTTTGAAAGCACTTACTTGATCTAAGGCTGTTTCACTGTTTTCTTCATTTGTTTGGTTCTACACTTCCTCTCTGTTTCATTCCATAAAATCACTTTAAGAGATCCTTTGACATAAGCAACTTGCCCCATGGATCCTGCTTAAACCTTGCTGTCCAATTAAAATCCTTCTATGACTCCATAGCCCAATGGGTTAAAACTATCTTTGCCTTTCTGTCAGTTGAATCATTCCTTCACCTGTAGACACCTTCACCCTTCATTTTGAAACTGCCTTCACCTTCATCATGTCTTTTCCAATCTTGCCAATTACAGGGTGCTAACAAATTGTACCTTTTTGTGGAATGGAAATCATTCTGAAGTATGTAGAAACAATGGCAGTCATCGCATATACCCATGGTCTTCCAAGTAAAATATTATAGTCAAGGGGTTTGTCAGCAACCTCGACATCAATATTCATTGTTTTTCCCCATAATTCAACATTCAGGTTATTGATAATAACACAAGGTTTATATGTTCTTCCATCAAAATACTTCAACGTCATTGATGGTTGCGATAATCGTGGTGAGCCAAGTGACTTCCAACAATTTAGAGACATAATGCATATAGATGCTCCCTCATCGATAATAGTGTGATGAACAAGGTGATTGAGAACATTTACTTGTATGGAGAATGCCAATTCTTCTGGTAGCTGTGGTGCATAGCCCGTATGAATAAAGACGACAAGATTAGAATTAGTTGGATCAATTCCACCAATGGCCGACAATAAAGCCTGGTTCTGGGAGGGACAATTTTGTAATACCTCAAGAGCAGACATAGCTGAAGGGGATTGAGCCAAATCTTCAACTATATTATAATTTTGTGCAGCTCTTGCTCGAGGATTATATGTTTCTTTATGAATTACTCCCTTCGGTGGCTTAATTGTCAATTCAGGAATAACAGTAGGTGGTACTAATTCAGTAGATGGATTCATTGTTGAGGTAGTAGGTTGATTAGTAGTCAAACTACCATAGTCTTTACTCCGCATTGACAAAAAAATATCTTGTGAAGGTTTTTTGGTGGATAAAATTAACACTTGGGAACTAGGAGCTGGATCCGTAGCAACCAAATTAGTGTCCGACTTTGAAAATGGGTCTGTCAACACAACTGATGCATGGGAAGTCTTGATGATTTTTGAGACTTCAGCACGGTGAGGAAAATCCATAACAAAGTGTTCCTCGTTATAGATTATGCATGGATAACGAGGTTTCTGTGGTCTAGATGGTTGATCAGATGATCTTTCCTGCAGGTTAGAAGTTTGATTTTCCTTTGATTTCCCCTTTTTCTTACTTCCTAGTTTCTTGTCACTTTTGCCTTTGTCAAATGACACGGCATTAATTTCGGAAGTAGGAGCAGGATCAGATGCAGTAGCATGGTGTGTGTTTTCAGTGCCTATCAAGCTGTCTCCATCATGAAATTCCTTTATTTGAGGAGGAACATTAAAATTAGATCGCGGCGCATTAGGAATTTTTTCATAGAGTGTGCCATATTGAGTGTAAATCAAGTCTAAATATTGGGCACAAGCGATAACTTTCTCTTCCGTGATGATGCCACCCTTAGCCACATCCTCAGTTATAGATGGTAATAGGGACTTAATGAACCATTCAACAAGTAGCTGATATGGAAAAAATGTCTTAACCATTCATTGACGATGACGCCACTCATGAATATGATCATAACTTTGAGTAGCATTAGTCTATTTGAAGTTGGTCAAGAGTTTCATTCCAATTTTTTATCTGATCGGTAACTAAAAATGGGTCAAAAAGGCAGTAGATAAAGTAGTGAAATTGTCGAAATAATCTCTAGGTAACTCAATGTACCATTTAGCAGCCGGACCTGTGAGTGTACGCTGAAAAAGACGTAGTCGAATAGAATCATCATTCAGAGAATTTAATGAACACCATAGATTATAAGTCATGACATGAGTCGACGGATCTTCTCCAGGGTTTCCATTGAATTTAGGAATATCAGAGGGTAATTTATGGGGTATCACCGGCCACCAAGGAGCATAATTGATAGGATCATTGGTTAACCAGTTTAAATCTGGTAATTCCAAGGTTGCAACAAAAGCCAACTGTCTATTAAGATTAGGTTGAGCATAGCCAGGGTAAGATGGAATTTCTTGAGCAACAGGCCTTTGAGCACCAGCATATGGGATCTGCTGCTGGTAACCCAGATAGGGGTTGTTTTTCATAGCAAACGCTTGAGGATTCTGTTGACCAAAACCTAGATATGTTACTTGTTGAAATGAAGTTTGAGGCATTTGCGCATGTGACTGCCAAGGGGTCTGTCCACCAATGTTATAACCCAAATTAGTATAACTTGGATTTAGTTGATATGTATAACCAGGTTGCATTTGTGACATCCCATAAAATGGTACACCAGCTTGTGAATAAATGATCCATGATACAGGTTTTTGTAAATTAACCGAAGGATTTTGAGTCTGTCGACCCAACATTTGATGATATTGAGTTGAAGGACCCACTTGATAAGGTTGATGTACAATATTTTGATTATGTAACAGGGGTATAGATGTATTAACAAGTGATAATGAAGTGGGTATAATAGGTTGAAATGGTTGATACGAGTGTACAACCGTTTGTGGTTGAATAGGAAAAGTGGGCTGCCATTGACAAACATTCATGTCAACATTAGTTTGACCAAAAAGTGATGGAGTACTATCATATTGGGTGACAAAATGTTTCCCCCCAACATCAGGAGAATAATAAGATGGAAAATAATTTTCTCCAAATCCTGGGAGTCCAGTTGATATGGTATTTAAAGGAATTGACCCAAAAGGATTAACTTGATATTGCCCTGATGATGTATGTAATGAATCAAGTGGTTCAGTACTAATGATAGGACTACTAGTTAAAATACCAGATGATGACATTGGTAAAGACCATGGTATTCAAGATGCACTAGAGAAAGTTCCAGATAATGATTTGTAGCCTCTTGGGACCAAAGGGCCACCATGGAAATATGACTCTGGTGAGGTTGTGAACATCGACGGAGTAGTGAGGGTAGGATCTGACGTAATTGGAATAGAAGACCCAGCCGAAGATGTCATTTCAGACATGGTTTTTTGACCAAATGTATACCGTTGAAAATCAACAGGAGATTGAATGGGAGCAAGATCAATAAAAGCAGATGGAAATGATTGAGGAAAAGACTCATACAAGTAAAGGTCCCCCCCAAAATGGGTTGGAGTTAAAGGTGTATGTCTTATGGGATTTCTTCAATCGCAATTAAACAAGGAGGAAGAAATTCACCGTCAGGCCCAAAATATATTTCAGACGGTTTACTGTGTGATATGGGAGATTCAGTGGCTATAGAAGTTTGTGGAATGACCAAGGTAGGAACAACTTTGGGTTGTTCGACTTTAGGATTTAGATGTTTTGGCAAAGAAGAGATAGGATCTGGATCAATTTGTAATTGAACAACGTTAGGTCCAGGAGGTATGGTCTCACTGATTGAATGGATCATGACCACGGGTAGCTGTGAAGACTCCGTTTTGACAACAGTAGACAAACCAAGATGTGTGGAAATAATTTAAGCTAACTCTGGTTTAAAATATGATGTTTCTCCAGAGGTACGGATTGTACTTGATTTGACAGATCATGATCACCTCCGCCTACCAAAAGTAACTTCTGGAAGTAAAGGTGGTTTTAAAGCTAATCTACGTGAATGACGAGGGATAGGATTTTTTCTTCCACGATTAATGATTTAATTTAACCAAAAAGAAAAATAAACAAAAAGAGGGTAATACTAGGCAAAAGGGTTTACCAAGAAGCTGTGAACTGCAGAATACCTTCTGGCGAACCAAGAAGTACATGCAGGTAATCCCCCCAAATGTTGTGTTCAGTGTATCACAATTTCAAGGCAGCCGACTTGGTTCACTATGGATGGATAGCATCTAAAAGTTTTCCTCCCAAATATACCCGAAGGTACGTGGAGGCCCAAGTCCATATTAGCACTGTCTGATGCAAAATAGCACAGTGAGAGAACCCCCTTATACATATCATACTGTAACACCACCCGATATGCCCGAAATTACATGGATGAGCTACGATATACTTACATACTTGGAGTGAGGTATCACACTTAGAATGTATCGCATAAAAGTTAACGACAGCTACTATGTTTTATGACGCCAGAACACGTCTCTAGCCTAGACCTTCTAAATGTTATCGTTATGGTTCCAAAGCATTGTTAAGTAAATTGAGGTTAATTTTATGTTGATCTTGCTTAATAATTTTCCTTTCAAAGGTTCATTGTGCTGATGTATATGAAATTCCTAAAATGCAAGCTAAGAATGATAAACAATCTTTCACTTTCATCTTTTTCAATGAAAAACTTAGCTACTAAGGGAAGAGAGCAAATAATTTTTGAGCAAACAAATCAATGAACAAAACAAATCAATGATTTCACACTAAATGTAGCTTTCCTAATGTTCCTTTTGCAAAACACACATTATTCTACATGCAAATGCAAGTTTTTCTTTTCAGTTTCTTTAATGTTATAAATTCAGAAAAGAAACTAAGTGCACTAAATAAACAACTCAAATGATTTTTAATTTTGAGAAACAAAGAATACAAACAACAATTTCTCCTATCAAGGAAATGAAGATTTTACGACAATTTCCTATTTCGAAAGCAAATGATTCTTAATGCGACCATAAAAAGTACTTTGAAATCAACTTGTCAATGATAAAGAAAAACTTTTTAAAACCAGCATTAAACAAATTTTCAGTCAAAGGAGGAAGAAGTATATAGAGTCACCGGTCAATTGAGGATCAAACTTTTCAAAACACAACAACAAACAAAAATGAAGCAAATTTCAAAGGCAAATTCAAGGGAATTTGGGCATTTTCAGGAGTCAACGCAGTCTCTAAGGGGAGACAGTGCTCTGCAACACAGGCTAGGAAGGGAGATACTGCTCTACAAAGCACTGTGTCCAGTCTAAGGGTGAATTGGGTGCAGTATACAAAGAAAAATACTATTTTTTAACTCACTATCTTTGCAAATTTCACATTGAAAAATTTTAATCTTTATGAGTAACAAATAGTGGGTGGATAAACAAAGCAAATCAGAGGCTTAAACACCTAGAACTAAGAGAAATTCTCCCCTATGGAGTCGCTAATTTGTTGGGCCACAATTGTGAATTACGGATAAATCACACTTCCCTATACAGGTGCTAGTCTAGAACAACAGGTGAAAGACTATATGACTATTTTTCCTAACTCAGAATAGATACACAGAGAGGATTGGAGGCTTACTTAATTAGTCGCTTCCAAATGGCTCCTTCTGTCGTTTCTGTTGCAGCTTCAAATTCAAGCGGTTTTGTGCTCAATGCTTCCTGCAAGAAAGAACACTGAAACAACAGAAGATGCAATAATATAGATATCTATTCAAGCTAGTTTTCTAAATCAGTAAAGCATAAGCCATATACATCAACCAAGATCTTGCAATATGGAAAATCAAAGCCAATACAGATGCATATAGGGAAAAATAAGCAGTACTCTTTATTGATGATAGAAGGAGAGGTTAAAACCTAGTGACTAATTTGAAGTGACCTTCCAGCAACGTTCCCAAGCCTCATCATAGTATAAATCTCTCCAGCAGCAACTACACAAATCTAGCTCTCAATTGAAAATTCTCCATCATTTCTCTACTAAAATTCTTCCTTCTCAAGCACTTAGATATGTGATCAATTTATAGATGAACTGTAGGTTGTTTTGCAATCAATGACTTTCCAATAATAGGAAAGACATGTTTCCAATCATGTAGATGTCAAATGAACACTTGATCCGAAGCTTGACACATGTGAACTCTTTTAGAAGGCACTGGCCAAGTGGAGATTTCGAAACAATGAGAATTTCGCTCCCAATGTGACCAACACACCTGTGAATATCGGGAAGTGCTTTGCAGAGCAGCCTTGCAAGGGGCTAACTGCATATGCAATGCACTCAGGCCCCTTAGAGCCTGCATTGGTGAGCTTTCATATGCTATATAATAAGCTTCAAACCTTGGAAACCTTTGCTTGATAAAAGCCTTGCTTGATTTGTCTTTTTTCTTGTCTTAGGGCATGTAGCAACTGAAATGATAGGGAATGATAGACCCTTGATCATTGGTCCTGAAGATGATGTCCAGTTAACCAGGTCATTGGGAATGGTGCCCAAATTGGCCTATAACACTGGGTGCTACACACCTAGTGTAATATTCCTAAATTAGCTACAACTAATAGGAATATTAATTTTGCCTTGTTCATTTTTACATTTCATGATTGATGAATAAATTGTAAAGGAGGAAATGTAAAAATCCTGAAAACTAAGAATAAATCAATGCCTATGTGAAAAAATACATATCTAGGCTATGTAAATTACATCTTGCAGGTGTGAATGGGTTTAAATCACAAGAATGGGTCACCTTTGACCAAGTCAATAGTGCAGTCTAGATGCATTGAACCTCCTTGAGGGACAGTGCAGTTCTAGAAGGAGATTCTAAATGTGAAAGGGGCTAAATCAATGAAGTGGTTTAGGGTTTTTCCAAGACTCCAATCTTATAAAAGGAGGAGGAGATCAACAAGAGAGGGTTGTTGAAGATATTCATTTCTGAAGGTATTGTCTGCTCAGACATCCCTTGTTGGGTCTTCCTGTTCAGGAATCCCACCTCCTTCCTTGAGTAGCTCTTGGAGGAGACTTGTGCTATATTTTCCACATCAGGCTTTTAGGCCAAGCTCACCTTACACCTATAATACTACTCTTGTTGAGAGTTGAGCTGTCCTTGTGAGTTGCAGTAGTGGAAGACACTAGATCTGCTCAGATCTAGCTTATACTAGTGGCTCTTCTCAATGAGTGTGTCTTTTAACCTCCTGGAAGAATTCATTAGCTAATTGTGCTTAAGATCTACATCTTGGCATCAAGCCAAATCATTCTCTGAGGCTACAGCATTTTTTCTCTCCCTAGACAAAATTATTTGCAGATCTACAACTGCAGGGTGTTTTGTCTACATTTTGGGAGGAGAGATCTCCGGTGTTGGGGATTCTTCCTTTCACTGTGGTGATCCATGGATTGTCCATCCAATCCATGTTTGTTTCAGATCTTATATGCTATACCATTGTGTTATTCAGAAATTTCTACATCATTCTACAGATCTGCAATCTTAGATCTCAAATCTACTCTCGATGCTTCATGTTTTGTGCAAAACCCCAAGGGGAATGTATAGATCAACATTTCTTGTACACAGATCTGGATTAGATCTAAATTTTTATGTACAGATCTTCCATAGATCTGAATAATTAATAAACTACTACTTCAGCCCTAAAAATAATGCTGTCATGGTTATGCAGTCTTTTCTTATGGTTGTAGCACCTCATTTCTGAGGATTTTTATTGTATAATCTCATTCTTTATCTTGTATATTGTATGGGATGTAAATAAAATATGATTTTATGTTATATATATGATTTATGAACCTTCACATCAGCCTCCTAATGTGCTACAATGGATCTTCATTATTTCTGAAGCAGTCCTTTGAATAGAGCTGTAGCCCCTCTCTTCGGGTGATTTTCAGCTAGACTAGTTTGTGGGAGATTTGTTTAACCCGCCTAGTCTGATTTGTTTTTTCTCTCCTTTTGGATTTAGATAATTAGATGAGCTGATATAAGGGATCCAGGAGCTGAAAACTCAATTCTATGCACAATATTCTCAGAAGTGCATTTTTTCAGCAGGCTTGCTGAGCTATTCCAGATTTGAAATATTACAGTGGTATCAAAGCAAGATCTTTGGCTCAGCCTGTGGCTTCAATCAAAAGTGTTGTAAAGTAAGGAGAAAGGTTAGAATGATGAATAATATTAGTTTACTCTCATCACTTTTAAAATCTAGTAAGAACCTCTCCATGGAGGTTGTACACGAAGAAGAGAGAAGAAGCAATGAAACTCCTAGGAAGTTTCAAGAGAAAGAAGATCTTCCGATCAGATCTACAAGACCTTTACATGAGGAAAATTCTGAATCCTCATCTCATGGATATGTGCACTCATCCATATCACCCAAGTTTCAGCATTCTATTTATGATTTCTTCATGAAAAGGAAGAAAGAAGGTGTACCCAAGAAGGAGACTCTTAGAGAGTATTTGCAGGAGTATGAAGATCAATCCAAGGAGTTCAAAGATAACTTGAAATTCCAAGGGTTCTGTAAGATCAAGGAGAGAAAAGGCACAAATAAGGAGCAGCATGGTAATGGTAGATTCTATCTATCTATCTTTGATGGATCACCTAAATGTCTAGTTAGCGTTTGGGTGGAGGAGCTAGACAACTTCATGCAACAACATCAAGTTTCAAAGATTGAAGCCATCAAAGTAGCAGCGCTGCATTTTGAAGGTAAAGCATATTCTAGGTGGCTTTTTGAGTCTTTTTCCTTGAAGAATGAAAATACACCTACTTATGCAAGTTTTATTGCAAGATTGATAGAAAGGTTTGATGAAGCTCCATGTGTAACATATTCTGTTGACACTATCAAGCCACACCAAAAAAATATTTTGCATGAGTTGGAAGGGTCTATGAATCCAACTCCATTTCTGAAGACCATGGAAGAAGGTGTAATTTTGTTTGATTCCTTTCCAAGGGCAAGATCTCCATTGAGTGAAGGGTCCTCTTCACAAGAGGAAATCATGAAGGTTTCTCCTTTAATAGATGACCAAGATCTAAGGTCTCTTATTGATGATGAGACAATTTCAGTTATTGAAGAGGAGGAGAAGACAAGAGATGATAACACAGTCACAAAAAAGGAACCTCAAGCATTTCATGAAGAGGATTATGGATCACTTTCTTGAAAGGAAGAAACTCTTGCACTCTTGCAAGGAGTTCCACAAGATCTCGCACATAAGGCTCTTGGCATAACACATGAGCAGTATGTACCATAATTATCCCATGATGAGATCTTGGAGATAGAAGAAGGAGAATAGGAGGAAGGGCATCATAAGAGGAAGAGCATGAACCCTTCTAGTTTTCAAAGCTTGGAAGCACAAAGAAGGCAAGAGGACCTATTCATTAAAGGTGGGGGAAAATCTGTCTACCTACATTCACATTCTACTCTATGCCTTGACACCTCTTTGCAAGGAGGTACTTTACCAGGAGCACCTCTTGATAGGAGGAAATATAAAGTGTTCTCTCAACTATGCACAGCATATACATATTTGGCTAAGGAGGGAGCCTTGGGAGAAGCTACCACAGCTCAAAGAGTCTCTCATGAATTCAAAAGAGAGATGAGCAATTTCTGGAAAGGGGCATTGCTAACTCCTACTCAGATATCTGTGCTGAGGAAGGAGGAATCAGAGATCTATGATGGAATGAGCATTAGGACACATGGCAAATCCATATCTTTGGGGAAGCCCATGATATATTCATTCACAAAGAATATTTCTGAACATGGAAAGGGGATGCTAACCCTCTTGTACACTTGGGCCAAAATGAGGAAGTTTTGGAAGACAAGGACTTTCCGAGGGGAAGTTTATTTCCATATGCTTCAATCTTGTCTTGAGCAAGATCAGCTGCAAATGGGGCAGAAAAATGGAGATTATGATGCTCCAACATGTGACTTTGATATCAAGGATGTCAAAGAGGGGAGCCATGAGAAGATGGGGGCAACATTTTAGACTTCTACAACACTATCATTCTTGGAGAGCTTGGATCCTTATTGGGACTCCCAACTCATGATGGAGTACTCCAAGGACATTTTCACATGGGGGGTTCTTGATGGGAATGTAAAGGATGAAAGGTTTAGGGTGGTTGATGGAGTTATCTATTTCTATAATCTTATTCTTTTGAACAAAGACTCCAAGCTCAAGGAGGGACTACTAGATTCCACCTATGAGATCCTGCTTTCCAAACTCACTGGTTTCATTAGATCATATCATACTCTTTTGGGTGGTTTCATATCGGAAGGTTTTAAGGAAGAGGTGCACTCTCATATGAAGATGTGCATGGATTATTTGGTAAATGAGGAGGAGCATATCTCTTGGGAAGAGCCATCATTCACATCTCCTTACTCATTGAGTGTGAGAGGGAACTCATCCATGAGTTACCCCACTGATATGAAACAAGTATATAGAGAGGTTTGTCTTTATAAATGTTATCATGTATCTCCTATATGATTATCTTCTTTTAACACTCATTTGCAGAACATTGATCCAAAGAGGGGCACTATTTATGATGGGTTTCATGGACTGTTGAAGGCCATGAACTATGTTTATGCAGATCATCCCTTGGAGGATCTTGGAAAGTTGTTATATTCTTCATGGTGTGCTTATTTTACACCAAATATGATGTACATTCTCCAAGCATTGAGAAGGAATGAGGCAACAAATAAGTGTTGGGGAAGGCACTTGTCATATCCTATTCTATGGCAGTTAAGGATAAAACTGTGTTGGTTGCATATGAGGGAACATCTTCCTTCTCATTTATCATACATGGCAGCTAGCATGATTCTAATCATGATTCCATATGATGAAAATGTTCTTACTCTTGGGAACGTGGTTGGAGGAGAGGCACACTTGTTGGATGTATCCTTGGGGAAAGGAGTTCCCCATTCTCTTTACAATGCATGCTTCAATGGGAGCATGAAAATTTGTATGGCCACTGTGATGGATCACTTGTCTCTTTGTAGAGTGAGCCATATGTTTGTTGGGAACATGCCTCTCATATGTGTTGGGAGGGAGTTTTTCTATGGATTACCAAGCTAGGAGGTGATCCACTTCATTTGGATGATAGCATGGAGATGGGAGACTTTCATGAATCATGAAAATCCCCATGATTGTCATCACTTCTATCTTGAGGAGGCCATGGATCATCAAGAAGGTTTCCATACCAACCTTCCATTCTTTCATGGAGAGAGCCATTGGGTTTACTCACTAATGACCAACTTGAACATGGAGGAAGGACCATTGGGGGACATAATTATTGCAGAAGATTCAGAGAAATAGTGGAGACTATTGGATGAAGAGGCCACAAGATAAGAAGGGAGATTTTGCAGCACCCTTGCAGTTTCTTGAGGAAAAGAAAAATTTGGGAGGGGGAGACTGTAATATTCCTAAATTAGCTGCAGCTAATAGGAATATTAATTTTTCCTTATTCATTTTTACATTTCATTATTGATGAATAAATTGCAAAGGAGGACATGTAAAACTCTTGAAAAATAAGAATAAATAAATTCCTATGTGAACAAAGACATATCTGGGCTATGTAAATTACATCTTGCAGGTGTGAATGGGTTTAAATCACAAGAATGGGTCACCTTTGACCAAGTCAACAGCACAGTCTAGATGCATTGAACCTCCTTGAGGGACAGTGCAGTTCTAGAAGGAGATTCTAAATGTGAAAGGGGCTAAATCAATGAATTGGTTTAGGGTTTTGCCGGGACTCCAATCTTATAAAAGGAGGAGGATATCAACAAGAGAGGGTTGTTGAAGATATTCATTTCTGAAGGTATTGTCTACTCAAACATCCCTTGTTGGGTCTTCTTGTTTAGGAATCCCACCTCCTTCCTTGAGCAGCTCTTGGAAGAAAGTGAAGGGCTACTAATGGGTGAAGTCTGAAAGCCAAAGTTGCCTAAAGGAACAGAGAACAGCCTCCAAGTCATATCAATGCAAAGGGCTGATGTTATTCTAATCAATAGTCTTTTCAGAATCTCCTCCAAAAGGAAATTTCAACATGCCTCTGCAAACAAAGTCAAAGGAGGTTAGTCAAATATGTCTAGCAAGAAAATACTCTCCATATTCAAATCACATGGTTTCTAGTCTAAGAGTTCACAGGGATGTTTTACAAAGGATATATATCTTAGGCCATGTCTCATAAAGCAAAATTTCAAATATCACCTTCTTGCCCATTTGATATGATACCAAGCAGAGATATGATTTGCATAAAGATGACACAGTTCTGAAATAAATGAAATTTCATATCTACAGTGCTAACCTCCTTCATTAAAAGCACATGATTAAGAGCACAGTGAGAACCTCCTCCTTTAAAAGAGCAGATGGTTAGAAGATCAGTGCTAACCTCCTTCATTAAAAGTATATGGTTAAAGGCACAGTGAGAACCTCCTCCAGAAAAAGAGCAGATGGTTGGGAACATAATAGAACCTCCTTCATTTTAAAAGAAAAGGGTTAAGGTGTCAAAGTGATTTCAGAAATTTTGAGTCACCCCCTTCCAAGAGATGAACAAAAGATGCATCAGCAGTTTTTCATATGGTTTTTGAGCAATTTTCTCTGTTTGAAAGACAGGTTTTAAAAACAGTGATAAAAAAATAAGGGTTCATAGGTTGAAAACCTATTTCACATCAAGAAAAAGGATGGCATTCTGGTGTCAAAAAGTCTCTATTTTCTATGTTTATAAAGGCCTCCTTCAAACTGTGATAAGGGTGAAACTTGGGCTAAGGACCTTCATCTAAATGGCCAAAGAAAGGTAGAGCTAGCTGGTTTGACAGTAACTTCTGCATATGCATACAAATAAATAGTAAGGATAAGGAGGACTTTGACATAGTGTTCCAAGTTTCAAACAACCTTTGAAGAGATAAATCACATCACAGTATCAAAGAAAACTTTTGATATGAATGAAAACAAACACTGTTGTTTTTTATATGATTTTAAGAAGTTGCATTGATAGGTTTTTGAAAAGTCCCTAGCCTTGATAAAACAACAATGGGTCCATGTCTCAGCTTAAAGGAACCTCCTCACTTCAACAAATATGAACATAGGGTTCTAAGGCTGTAATGATTTATATTTTCATAAAAGAACCTTTTCAAAAGACATCAAACCCCTATAAAGGGTTGTAAAGCACAAGAGCCTTTTTCGTTTTTAACCATGAGGAAAAGGCATTTTAAAAAGCCTTCACCAAATTTGAAGACTCAAAACAAGCAATCATTGGCATCTTCATTGAAGAAAGAAGCATCGTTCGGGCGATTTTGAATATTTTTAGCTCAAAAGCTCTACACAGCGCACTTGTGAGTGCTCGACTGAAGAAAATACACTAAGGCGTAGCACGCCTGTAGCTTCGCACAACACGACTGTGCCGGCGGTCACTGAGCGCCCGAGGCTGACCCGACACCCTTTTGCGCTGCGCGTTCAGCGCTAAACGCCCGCCCATCCATATGATTTGAACAAGTTTTCTTTGCCCACTACACCAACTCTCCAAAGGGTCAACAAAATCATTTTTAAGGTGTTTCCTTGCTTCTTGGCTAGATTTGGAGTTCGAGAAGGGTTTTTGCTATGATTTCATAGATGAAAAATGGTTAAAGGGAAGGGGGTTAAATATGCCAATTTAAAAGGTTTGTTTGTGCTTTAAAGAAGCAAAGAATGTGTGCAATCTCCACAAACAAAAAATAGAGTTGGTAGAAGGTCTAGTAACCAGCTTGAAGGAGTATTTTTAATAGTGTTTTTCATAAACACCTTTTGCTTCAAATTTTCCCAAAAGATCATTGTTTGAAAGGAGTTGTGTTAACCTTTAAAAAACAGAGATTGCAAAAGGGCAGTCAGGGTTGTTTTGAAGGTTTATCACTCGGTAACAAAGGGGGTTTTCCTTATCTTAGAAAAACAATAATCATCCACAAAAGGGCAGTTTTATTCAAAAGATAACATAGTGTTTTTCTAAAAAAGTGCATTCATAATTTCAAAACAGTCCCTTAAAAACAGTGATATCAAAGAGACAGTGATTTTAACTCTTTCTTGCTTCAAACAACCATAGAAAACAGTGAATTAAGGGAGAGTAATTCATATTGTCAAGGTCAGGAAGAGTTGGTTTCATTTGAACAAGTTTGTTAGCTAACTAAGGATAGACTTAGTTTTTCTCAAAGAATAATGGGTGTTTTGATTGAAAACTTAAGTTCAGTGCTCACTTAAACAAGTTTTCCTTGGTGAGTCAGCAAAGGATTTCAGAAGCAGAATGCCTCCTTAGCAAGATAGCAGGAGTGGTCCTCACAAAAGGTATCAGCCTTTTTCAACTCAAGAAGTGAATGCATCCCCTTCAGTGCTCTTTAACTTTCATGAAGTAGTTGGTTTGGAATTTTGCCAAAGGGTTCAAGAAGTGAAAATTTATCCTCCCTTGACACATTTGTTTAATTTAAGGCTGCAAGGGAAGCATGTTCATCTAGCAAGTTTAGACTTCAAGCTCTCTCCTAGAACTATCTCCAAAGCTACCAAAATTCCATATATCATAGGTGTCATATATCATGATTGACTTGATAGGCTATGTAATATGTTCATACCTTTTCTTGTTGCAAAGGTTTTTCATATTGTCAAAAAAATCAAAAATTTAAAAATGTAAAGAGGGTATACCCTAAAAGAAAAATCAAAGGTGAAAAGAATGTACCACAAAAAAGTAAAAGAAATGAACTCCCACTAAAAGAAAGGCCAAGGAAAGTGTGATAGTTTAAATGCCACTACTTTTTCTATGTAATAAACAAATTGTGTGCAAATTGTATCTTATGCCACAATCGATGAATAGTCAAACAAGTTTAAGCTTAAATAGTTCATTTTTCAATTTTATGTTTTAGATATAGAGAAATAAAATCGATTAACCGTTTAATCTTGGCAAAGAGTAGGTGTATGTGGGTAGAGTAAATAAAAGGAGCTCAACAGTTTAATTTGAGCCCTTGGAT
Organism: Pinus albicaulis; assembly: GCA_034641835.2. Lineage (NCBI taxonomy): Eukaryota > Viridiplantae > Streptophyta > Pinopsida > Pinales > Pinaceae > Pinus > Pinus albicaulis. The sequence continues at coordinate 60,077 of CM076578.1, forward strand.
GTAATAAGGTTAGAATTAGATAGATTTCCACATGTAAAAGAAAAAAAATGTGATAAGGGTTTGCCAGTCTAAGTGCACCCTAATAAAGAAGAAAAAATGGTAGGGTAAAGTAGGTAGGGTAGGTAGATGTTGCTGCAGAATTACATGTGATGGATAATGACTCTAGATGTTTTAAATCTTTACTTTCATCACAAGTGAAAAGGCATACACTACACTGGAAGAACTTCAAGCAAAGCAAATTCAAAATTATTAACTTCCCTTCTCATTTTTCCCTAAAAATTTCACTAATTTCCCCAAGTACTAAGGTATTTGAAAATTAGAAGGGCTCAAGGAATTTCCTTGAATTTTGGAGGGACCGGAACCTCTGCCCAATAATTGAAAAAGCCTAATTACTTAAAATCATTCATCATGATATTCACTCACTTCTAAAAAATCTTTTCCTAAGTAAAATCCTATTTTACTTAGGAAAATCATGCAATATTTCATAAAAACACTTCTCATTCAAGCATAAGTTAAATACATTAATCTAATGTTTTACACTTAGCACTTTTTATTCATTTTCCATATTAATTTCTAATTTATTATTTAAACCCCTACAAATTTCCCTTTTTCCCGTATTATTTTAATAATAAAATTCCCAAATAATATATATCCCGCCCCATTGGTTGAAATATAACCTTAATATGTTGATTATTTAATCAAATCATAAACCCACATCCCCGCCACATTTAAAATATGTTAATTAACCCTCACGGTTAATTAAAAACACTCCTCACCAATAGAATTTCCCATGATGCGATTAATTCATACTTAATCACATTGGGCCCGCCCTATTAATCCCCTTCTCATATTGCCAACCCGATCACAAGCCTCCGATCAACCCATATGCAATCAACTATTATCCATATCACCGCCATCCACGTCCAAACGTATTAACGCGTGATGGCTGCTAGCTTTTCCAACAAAGGTCAGCCGGTTATTGCCGTGTACCCATGGAATTGCTCCCTCCACCGAAAACCACCCTTCCCCAAAAGATGTGCGATGAATACCACTTACCGCTTGCCTCCCATGACAAAGCCATCGTACTTGCTGATGTCATCCATTAAAAAAATAAAAAACCCGTGAACCTTTGACTTTGCAAATAAAACAAATGTACCCATGTCATTTTCACTATCTCGTGTAGTGACCAGTGTCCCATGCAACAAATTCCAAATCAATTGTCAAAGTTTGCTAACCGCCACCTTGCTGAGGAAAATTGCAGTCGAGTTTTCCAGAATTCATCCGCCATAGCCAACGCCCGTTTTAATCACTATTCATTTCGCAAAATGTATTTACCCCAAATTCCTATTGAACTCGCAAAACTCGGTTTTTGTTTTAAAGTTCCATACTAAAATGGAACGGGTTCAAAGTTGGTCTTGATTTTCATCTATATCAATTCCCAAAATTGTAATTGCATTCCCATAACTATGATTATGCTCGTTTTTTCATCAAAACTCAAGTCATTTGAGTGAATCCACAAGAACATTAAAATGTGAAACCCCATGGCTTTGAATGTCGCACCTCTAAATGCCCTCTCACAGTAGATTTAGACTATCCGGGTTAGTTGCTGTGATTTCCAAGTTAAGGACTCGGTTCTCAAAAGGAAAATCTTCTTCGAATTTTTTCCACTAAGGTAGATAACTACCTAAACGGCCTCCGACATTTTTGGACTATGGGAATCCAATCTTCCATGTATCTTCTCCCTCAAATTATTTTTCCAAATAATCCATTACTTCCATGCAAATGGCATCCCAATCAACGTGTACTTGTCCCCGAGTCAAACCATCCTTTCCCCATTATCGCCTGGCCTATCAATGAAATGTTACAATTTCCAACCCGGGTCAAGCCCTGACTCCCCTTTCCATGGGAGAATTACTTGAGAAATCTGCCAATTTATCCCATGAAGAGTTGAATCGCCTTTGCCAAACTTTCATGTTTCTAGAACATTAGCCCAAAGGCCCTCCCCCTTATGTTTATACCCTTTTCACTAATGTGGGAAGGCTTATTTTGAATATGATATCCTCTATAATGGGTTTCAATACTAGTGAATATGTTGACCAATTAACACTAGTATTGTTGTCAATTTTTACCCCTGGACAACTCCCTACTGTCAAGTATGATTTTGCTTCCTACATTTCTGATAAAATCCATGATCATCTCATGAGATTAGAGAATGAAAGAGTGTTCAAATATTCTTCTATTATATATCATCTCATGCTTTACTTTTAATCAGAGAGTTTCCCTTTCTATGTCAAAAAAACTTGATGCCAAAGGAAATCATAAGTCTGTATTATTTTGGTCTGACATCACTCATAATTCCTCTGATTCTCCTTATTCTTACAATGATTTTATTGACCTATTTTACACCCTGCAACCACTTTGTTGACAGGGGTCTCCCCTCCTAGAGTCAATAGTGAAATCAAGAAAATTCTACAACTCTCAAAGCAATACCGGATAGGTGATTGGTACCTATACCGAAATCACACAGAAATCAGAATATATGGGTGTGAGTTATGCCCATTCAAGTTGCCAAAATATGTCCCAATGAAAATTTTTGCCTTAGAGTATTTCAGGCAGATGATAAATTCTGATATATTCCATTTTTGCAAAGCAAAGAAAAAATCTCAACTCATGATTAAAAGTCAATTAGGTCCCTTTGTCTGCAATTCTAGGGATGCTCGAAAAGAAGCCGAAAGAATCTTAGAAGACTATCTCAAATTACAAAAAAGTTTCTATTGGGTACCTTATGACCCAACCAGCTTTATTTGTGATAGAAGGATGAAAAATAAATTATCACCATACATTCATCAAAGAATCCCAGAAATTGAACAATATGCCAATATGGATGAATGGATGGAAGGGACATTGATAGAGCAAGATAGTGAACAGGTCAGTGTTGAAAATGTTATGAAAGACCTTGAAAAAATACTTGACCTGGACTCTTTTGGACAGGTGCAGATACCAGGTATAGGTCCTTCTTCTGCTGGAACTTCCCAACAAAATTTACAGGAAATCAGTGCATTGGCTACAGTAGCATCTAAAGGAAAGGAAAAAGAGGCTGATATACAAGTTACAGAAAAATTTACAATGAAAGAACAACCTGAAACTTCTAAAGAACAGGGTCAAGTATAGATTTCTCCTACTCAGACCAATGTGTTAGAAATGTCAATTTTACAAACTCCTCTCAATGTAGAAAAGGGTAAAAAAAGAGATGCTGAAGCAACTACCCCTATCAGTGGGTCTTCAGAACAACCTGATGTTAAAAGACAAAAACTAAATCCTCTTCCAAAAGTGGAATCTGTTCATGAAATATCTGATAGTCAAAGGAGAGAAGAACTAGGCAGTCAACAAACATGTACAGTCAGTGGAACATCCACTAATTCACAAAGAAAGGAACTACAAAGGCAGCAAAGTGTTGAAGTATCTTCTTTAAAAACACCAGTGAAAGATGCCTGGGATATCAAAAGAACATTCATAAATATAAAGGCCAGAAATGATCCACTAAGACTTCAAGTTTACAATCAATATTTGAAGATGGCTCCTAAGAATCAACAAAGATTGATGTCAGCCTATGACATCCAACAAGGTAAGATGGTAATGAGTCACTTCAAACCCAAAGTGCAGCAGCCTCAAATAGCTGCAGATTATATCATAACTAATTTTGAAGTCATAGCAAAGGATATCCATCCTTTGGATGAAATTGAGCTGCATAAACAAACAGGTGAAATGAATTATTCTACTCTGACTGATAAATCAATGATGACCCACAAATTACAGGATTCTTTGGAGAATACTAATGCACAATTGCAGCTTGAAAAAGCCTCTTCTCAAGTTAAGGACAATAGAATAAAGACTTTGGAGAAAATAATAATTGGATTGGGACATAATCCCAAAGATGTCAAGGGTATATAAGCACTGATCAAGAAAAAAGATGATGATATTACAGCTTTGAGAAAACAACTGAAGTTACCAGCCTCAAGACATCCACAGACTGCAGAAATCATGAAGCAAAATTCTGAAGAAGAATTGATGGACTTGCTCTTGAAACTGAATGAGCAACTTAATGAAACTGAAAAAGAGCTTGAAAAGGCATTAAAAGACAAGCAGCCTAATATTTCAGCATCTACAACAGGTCAGCCAACAGAATTGTCACATGTAAATACTTCCAATTTAAGTACAGAAGAATTAATTAAGTCAATGGAGGAATTGAAACTCCAAGTGATAGAGCTCCAAAGAACAAAGGTACAATTCACCACTTTAGAACAGAAATATGATCTATCAAAGATAAGTGTTGCAGAGAAAACAAGAGAGGTCTGTAGAAATTTGAATAACTGATATATTATTCACCGAGATTCTCTTGATCACACACTATTTTAGCTTCATTCATAATACAAAATCTCTTCTACTATTGATAATCACATGCAGAAATAAAATCAATTGCATCCATACATTAAAACCACAAACAATCACACATATGAACACAGTATTTAATGGGAAATCTTAAAGCTGAAAACCCCAACTATATGTATATTATATGTCATGGATATCATGTAACAATCATAGTACAAAAGCTCCTCACAAGCTCTCATGCACACCCTCAATTTCTACACACTATCAAGCTAGATCTAGCAAAACACATGCTCCAATCTTTTGCCACTTGATAGCCAACCTCTATTGTGTTTTCAATGCTATGGGATGGCTTCATTAAATAGATAAACCACCTGGCTTGTACTGCACAATCCTCATGGGCTTCTCCACCTATTTTTATGTTGCAAATAGCAACAGTATATTCACAAATGATAGTTAACCTGCTCTTTAACCTATTTCTGCACTGGTCTCCACTGAAACTGTCCATGCACTGAAGTTAACTGATGCATTCTTTAGTTGATTAATGAGTTTATAATTAGTGAATTAATTAATAATTAATTCACACCACTCTCACTAATTGTATTAATTAGTTAAACTGAATACAAATAGCTCAACTATGTTTAGATTAGTTAAACTAAATACAACTCCACTAACTTCCTCAATCAACTCTACCAAACTCTGTCACATGAGTTCTAACTGAAGTATCCATGCAATAGATCCACTTAACCCTCAGGAATAGCGTAATTCCTTCTATCAGCTCCTGTGCCACATCTGTGCATTTAACTGAAGTGCTCTAAGAGAATAAGATAATGTTTAGAGTCCAAATATTATTAAGAGCTAATAATATTCGACATATCTATTTTTAGACTGGCAATCTAAAAATAGATTCCGCCCAATATGTCTAAAAATAGAAGTCCATCTATTTTTTCTGACTTGACTAACCATCCACAAATAGCATCCTGCAACTCATAGAACATGATCCATATGTCTAAAAATAGACATAGTCTAAAAATAGACTTTGCGCCAAAAATAGCCTGCGGGCCCACTTAGTGAAGGCAACTTCTTTCCACTAAGCTCATCATCTTGTTGCAATCTCAACACTCCCTCTCAACAAGATAAAGATTATCTGCAACCCCTATCCTGCCTCTGTGGTATTCGAATTTTCTCTTTGTGAGTGCCTTCGTCAAGATATCAACATCCTGATCCTCCGTAGGAATGTATGAAAGTAACATGACCTTCCGCTACACACAATCTCTGATATGATGATACCATATGTCAATGTGTTTAGATCTATCATGAAATACTGGATTAACCGAGAGTTTGATGCAACTCTGATTATTACAATAAATCACAGTAGGCTCTAAGTGTGAATTGAACAACCCGACTAGGATCTTCCTCATCCATATAGCCTCGCATGCAGCCAAACCTGTTGCCATATACTCGGCCTCTGCTAAAATGAGTGCCACGGTTCTCTGCTTCCTGTTGTACCAAGAAACTGCTGTCGACCCGATACTGAAAATTCCTCCAGATGTGCTCTTTCTGTTCGTTGGGCTCCCTGCCCAATCTGCATCCGTGAAGCCACACAGCTTCACCTCATCCGACTGTCTGTACCATAATCCATATCCCGATTTGCCTCTCAGATATCTCAATACATGCTTCCTCGCCTTCCAAAAGAGCTTGGTTGGCTTAACCATAGCTTGTGAAAGCTGGTTAACAGCATAGCATATGTCGGGTCGTGTATTGACCAGATACATAAGCGACCCCACCAACTGTCGATAAACAATGGCATCCACTACCTCCGCTGAAGTAGCATCCTCCTTCCTCCAACCACTAGGAAGAGGAGTATCAACAGGCTTGCAACCATGCATGTTGAACTTCTCCAGTATCTCCCGGGCATACTTACCCTGAGAAACAAACATTCCACCACTGCGCTGCCAAATTTCCAATCCCAGGAAATAATGAAGGAGGCCCAAGTCCTTCCTCTCAAAATATTTTGCAAGATCAGCCTTGCATGAGAGTATCAACAGCTCATCACCTGTCAAAATCAAATCATCTACATAAAGTAAAATGATCAGTAACTTACCCTCCACCACAATCTGGTATAGGTTAGGATCCGCCTCACTCTTGGAGAATCCAAGTCCGGTAAAATAACTGTCTATCCGTGTGTACCAAGCACAAGGTGCTTGTTTCAACCCATACAACGCTCTCTTGAGCTTGCACACATGAATCGCTGCTAAAGATCTCGAAACCTTTGGGCTGCTTTATGTGCACCTCCTCCTCAATGACTCCGTTGAGGAATGCATTCTTCACATCCATCTGATGAATGTGCCACCCCATCTGTGCTGAGAGAGAAAGAATCATCCGTATGGAAGAATACCTTGCAACAGGTGCAAAGGTCTCCTCATAATCGATCCCCTCAATATTTGAAAAGCCTCAGGCAAAAAATCTTGCCTTATAATTCTCCACATTCCCGTCAGCTGCCTGCTTCACTTAGTAGATCCATCTCGAACCCACCACTAATTTCCCCTCCGGTTTTGGGACAATCTCCCATGCACTGTTTCTGACAATCGAATCATACTCTTCCACCATGGCATCTACCCATGCGGGATCCTCCACAACTTCCTCGAAAGAGGATGGCTCTATCATGATACACTTGCTCATAAGAGCCATGTATCCAGTATACCGATCAGGTGACTGTCTCTATTTCCGATGTGATGTAGGCGCTCCTACAACCTTCTCTGCATCTTGAGCTAGTCGCTCAGCTTCTGTAGTGCGCTTCCGCCCTATGATGGTTGGCGCTGCATGAGTGGTCTCTTCCACTCCATGAACCTCCTCTTGTGGCTAATCCACATCCTGAGACTTATCCTTAGGAACTAATAGCTCCTCATCTGCATGCAAGTGTGGCTCCCTCTCAAGCGAACACTTCATGGCTTTATCCTCATGAAACTTGATATCCCGTCGCACAACAGTCTTGTGACTGTCTGGAAAATACACACGATAGTTGTGGGGCGTATCAGTATACCCCACAAATATCCCAACCTCCGCAGTCGGCTCTAGCTTCTTCCTGGCATCCTTTGTCACATGAATGTAAACAGGTGAACCAAAAATCCTCAAATGGGAAATATCAGGCCTCTTACCAGAAAACGCCTCCTCGGGTGTACTCATGCCAAGTATCATATGAGGACAACAGTTTTGCACATATACTGCAGTATTGTATGCCTCTGACCACAAGTGTATGGGTAGGCCCCGATCATGCAAAATCGCCCATGCAGCACCCACGATCGTTCTGTTCTTCCGCTCAGCAACCCCATTCCCGTTTATGGGTTGTGAGGCTATGAGCTCTCTTTCGACCTTTTGCGTTGCAAGTCTTGAATTTTCCAGAGATGAATTCACCACCGTTATCACTCCTTAGAGCAATCACCTTCTTCCCCGACTCCTTCTCGACCAGTGCTTTAAACTCACAGAACTTCGCGAATGTATCGCTCTTCTTCTGCATGAATAAGATCCAACACTTTCGAGAGAAATCATCAACAAAGATCACATAATACCTGTGCTTTGCTGTCGAAGCAACTGAGAAAGGACCACACACGTCTGTGTGAACTCTCTCAAGGATCGTCGTGGCGCGACTACCCTTCTCGTGAAAGGTGGCTTTCACATACTTCCCTAAAGTACACCCCTTGCACTGATCTGACTGCGCAAGGGTGCCCTTAGGAAGTCCAGTAGAAATCTGCTGCAGAATCCTCAAAGCTCCATGGTGAAGATGGCCCAATCTCCTGTACAACTCACCATTATCTCGGCTCACCGACTCACCACTCCTTCGTCCTTGCCTACCATTGCTGCACAGCCATGTACCCGCAATTGATAAAGGTTCTTAACTTGAACCCCTATCCTCCGAGTCTCACCAGTTGCCTTACTGTGCAGGAAAGCCTTTCCCTCGCTAAAGACAACATCATATCCCTTGTCTTCTAACATCGCCACAGAGATAAGATTCTTCTTCAATCCTGGAACATGCATCACTTCCTTCAATACGAAGGGTTTACCAGACTCCCTCTCAAAGGAAATGGTAACGATACCAGTCGCACTGTATCTACCATCATCGCCCATCTCGATGTGCACTCCAAGATCTTTCTCATCCAGATCAGTAAACAAATCTCGATCTCCTGTCATGTGAAAAGACACACCACTGTCAAGAAACCACACTGATCCCGTCATACTTGAGACCAAGCATGCGATCAGTGAAAAATCTAGCTCAAACTGCGAGGCTAAGGCCTCTCCAGCTGCAGTCCCAACAGCCTGCTTATTTTTCTTCTTCTGTGGACAATTAGTGGCATAATTTCCGTGTTGGTGACAGTGAAAGCACTTCACCTTGGACATGTCCTGCTTCTTGCCTTTCGCACCAGATTGAGAAGATTTCTTGCTCTTCTCCTTCTTTTCTTTGGTAGCCAAAGCGTAATTCTCTTCATTAGAGTTCTTTGATGAAGATCTGTCCTTGGTACTCCGCCTTATCTCCTCTTGCACAAGATCTAACCAAAGTCTCTCCCATCCTGGAAATTTCTCCCGACCATTGACAGAGTCCTGATAGGAATGCCAACTCTTAGGAAGCCCAAGGAGAGCCAAGCTCACCAAGCCCTCATCATCAACATTCACCCCCACACTTCCCAGCTCATCCTTGCATTGGATGAACTTCGTGAGGTACTTGGGCATACTGTTGCCTTTCTCCATTTTTATGTTCCTGATTTTGTCCTTAAGCGCCAACTTCCTCTGATCGCTCTTGCTTTGAAATAAATTTGTCAAATCTTTCCACATCAAGAATGGATAAGCCTTACCATGAAGGCTGGATACTATGTGATCCTTCACACCCTCCAACAAAATCCGTCGACACTTTGTTGTCTTCTTTTTCCATGCGTCAAGTACAGCAACATCACTAGAAGTAGGTTTTGGAATTTCTGCATCTATGAAATCCTTCAACCCATTGTCATCCAGCACCGCCTCCATCCTGTCCTTCCATGCAATATAATTCAAGCTTCCCTCAAGGGCATACTCCAATCGCAATCCGTTGAAAGACATCTCAACTTCGACACCAAGAAAACACTGCTGTAAATTCGAATTCCACCAGCACAAAACTCAACCGCTTCAATGTTTTGCAATTGCTCCAATGATCAATATCACTCTGATACCATGTAGAAATTTGAATAACTGATATATTATTCACCGAGATTCTCCTGATCACACACTATTTTATCTTCATGCATAATACAAAATCTCTTCTACCATTGATCATCACATGTGGAAATAAAATCAATTGCATGCATACATTAAAACCACAAACAATCACACATATGAACACAGTATTTAATGGGAAAGCTTAAAGCTGAAAACCCCAACTATCTGTATATTATATGTCATGGAGATCATGTAATAATCATAGTACAAAATCTCCTCACAAGCTCTCATGCACACCCTCAATTGCTACACACTATCAAGCTAGATCTAGCAAAACACATGCTCCAATCTTTTGCCACTTGATAGCCAGCCTCTACTGCGTTTTCAATGCTATGGGATGGCTTCATTAAATAGATAAACCACCCATTTTGTACTGCACAATCCTCATGGTCTTCTCCACATATATGTGTGTTGAAAATAGCAACAGTATAGTCACAACTGATAGTTAACCTGCTCTTTCACCTATTTCTGCACTGGTCTCCACTGAAACCGTCCATGCACTGAAGTTAATTAATGCATTATTTAGTTGATTAATGAGTTTATAATTAGTGAATTAATTAATAATTAATTCACACAACTCTCACTAATTGTATCAATTAGTTAAACTGAATACAAATAGCTCAACTATGTTTAGATTAGTTAAAGTGAATACAACTCCACTAGCTTCCTCAATCAACTCCACCAAACTCTATCACATGAGTTCTAACTAAAGTATCCATGCAATAGCTCCATTTGACCCTCAGGAATAGTGTAATTCCTTCTGTCAGCTCCTATTCCACATCTGTTCACTTAACTGAAGTGCTCCAAGAGAATAAGATAATGTTTAGAGTCCAAATATTATTAAGAGCTAATAATATTCAACATATCTATTTTTAGACTGGTAATCTAAAAATAGATTTCGCCCAATATGTCTAAAAATAGAAGTCCATCTATTTTTTCCGACTTGACCAACCATCCACAAATAGCATCCTACAACTCATAGAACATGATCCATATGTCTAAAAATAGACATAGTCTAAAAATAGACTTTGCGCCAAGAATAGCCTACGGGCCCACTTAGTGAAGGCAACTTCTTTCCACTAAGCTCATCATCTTGTTGCAATCTCAACAAGGTCAACAGGTTGGAAAAATTGGTTAAGGCATTGGAGAAGGATCTCACATTGGAGAGACCTTTAAAGGAAATAAAATAAATTCTTTGGTACAACATCATTCAGTCAATTGAAAATGTCTGGCCGTCAATTCAAATAATGTATGAGCAGAATGATTTAGTTAAATTGGCTGTGGAAGAAATTCTAAAAGCAAGAGAAGAATTAGGAAACAGGCCTGAAGAAGCTAACGAACTTATACATTTTTTGAACACTAAGAACAGATATCAACTTGAAGAACTCAACATCCAAGACAAAACATGAACAATTTTGGAGATAAAAATAGTTTTTACTAAAAGAAATCTGATGCAGAATCTAGAACGAAGATGTTCTGATATGTAAGAAGAAATCAATGCTTTCATGAAAAGATTGGATATTCTGTTGAATAAAGGATTGCCCAGTCCTTTAGTTTTAGAGGATAAAATAATGGACCTTGAAAGTTATGTCGAACAATTGAACAAGCATGCTGACAATCAGGCCAGCTCCTCAACTAGTTCATCAGCAGCAGCATTGCCTACAGGAAAAAATATTCATGACAGATTGGAGAATTTGTTTTATCTCGAGCATGAGGTAAAGCATTTATTCCCAATTCAGCCTACTTTCTTCAGATATATAGAGACAGATGAAACTATGAGGAAGCTGCAAAGAACCAGAATACCGGAAGATAAATGGTGGGAAGAAATGTTAGAAATTTTGTAAATATTATCCTTGCGTGAATTTTGATTATTTACTACAGTAAGTCATGATAAGAAGGATAAAAGGATAAACAGAGGTTAAAGTGTATCAGTACAGGTAAAGAGTATCAGTGAAACAGAGCAGCCATCACATAATTACTAAAGAGGACAGCAACAAGCCAAATCATAGGGCCTGCGTCCAGCACATTCTCAAAAGAAGGAAACAACACAACATCAGTTATCATTTCTCTTATCTACGAGACCATCTGTCTCTAGTTTGTTGTAAAATACTTATGAGTCATCCTAGATTATATCTCAATTTTTTATGAGATATTTTTATAATTTTTTGTATAAATACTCCCTCAATTGGAGTATTGAGGGGTGGATTCTTAGACTTTGCTGTAACATTGACTATTTTGGAATAAAGTGATGTTGGAGAAATTTTGTGTGGCTAGCTGGATGATGAATTGATGCAAAAGACTTTTTACAGGATTCTTGTGTCAAACAACAGACCAATAAGTCATCTATCTCTTATGTTTTAAATTTTTTATATTTATTTATTATATCATATGTGTTTCATTTCCGAATAATTAACGAAAAGGAATAAATCAGAAAGTGCTTAAGTGCAATCTGCTTTCAATCGTTGTTATTCTAAATGTTTTCTTCTGAACTGGTTTAAACAATGAATTCTTAATTGCTCTTGTTTTACTAGTTTATGCATTTTGATTATTTAGTAAAGAATACTTTATTTCTCTTTATTAATAATCACTCAATTTCCCTCTTTCAAATGTGTTGAAGGATTCTTAATTGCCCTTCATCCATTTTGAGTTCATTCCATTCACTTTAGATTAATAACTATTCCCTATTTGATTATCTTGCCCTGTGAAACCATCTTTTGTTAAGAAACTTAATCCAGTTAAGCCATCTTCTTTGACTCCATTAGCCCAATGGCCTAAACTACTCAATCTTACCCTCAGTTATATAATTCCATCACCCAAACTCAATCAAAACCCCTAGACCTTATAACTAGCCTAATATCTTTCAAAACAAAGCTAAATTTTACAGAGAGAGCCCTCTCTGGGTACAGATTGGCTAGATTCTATACCTAAAAGTTGGTTTGTGGTTACCTCGGACCCCTTTCCTCTTCCCAACAACTTCAAGGAAAATCTGAGTGATAACATAGTGGCGACTCCACTGGGGACCTGAATAATTTTATTGTTACTATTGTTTACTTTATAAACTACAGACGGAGCCTGAAGTTAGCCAGGTAGCCTTTGAACTGCTTTTGCTCTGCAATTGCATAAGTAAATAAATGCTGCTTCAGTCTATCTCCGGTCTAGTTTATGAACTGAACTTTGGTTTCAAACATTTGATCAGTTCCTCTAGTCAAATAAATCTTTAAGAAAATTTAAAGCCAATATCTAAAACTTCTTAAAGAGATTGTTGAAGTTGTATTGTTGATTCCATTAAGAAAAAAAACCAAAAAATATCACCTAGAAACCTGGCTTCAGAAAGGACTCATTACACTAGGGCTAATCCTGACCCAAATCCTCTGCCTGTGTTTGAAAATCCAAATCTAATCCCGAAAATTCTTAGGAGACAAGATAGTCAAGAAAGCTCTGGTAGTTCTCGACCTCTCTATAGATCAATATCATTTCCTGTGAAGTGGATTTATCTTGAGGACGAACCTTTTGAAGAGCAATTTGAAACATCTTTATTTGTAAATTTGTCTGAATCTGAGTTGTCCAATTTAGTTCCAGACCCAGTATTTCTTGAAGATTTACAATTTGAATTTGTTACTTCACATCTTGATAAACATTTGCGAAATTCCATACAATCTGAGTTTACCTCTGAAGGAACATCAAATATTTTTGTGATCACTTCAGCTTCTCCAAGTTCATCAATATTTCATCAAACATCTCAACCTCAAACTACCCTTTCTACTCCTCCATCCACTACTCATAGACCAACCTCACCTATTATTTCATCGCTACCTCCTGCAATGGCAAATAGATATGCTCCTTTGGTATTACCAGCCAATCTAGGGGCTATGCCCCAAGACTACCAAAGTAAAATCACTCCCTTTGATGGTTTTGGTACTTACACTGCACAACAGCATACTAAAAAGATGACCGATTATTTTGAAATTTATGAAATAGATGCTGATTATGTAAGAACGAGAATATTTGTCCAAAGTATTACTGGAGAAGTTAGAACCTGGTTTAGAGCCCTTCCTGCAAACAGTGTTACTGACTTACAAGCTCTTTATAGATCATTTTTAAACAGATGGGAAAAGAAGAAAGATCATCTTCCAATCTTATCAGACTTTGGAAAACTAAAGAGAGGACCAAATGAGACTATGCAAGATTACGTCACCAGGTTCAATGAGGCTTACAATGCTATTCCCCAAAATCTTAGACCTCCTCCAGATTCAATATTAATCAAATTCCCTGATGGATTTGATTCTGATATGGCGTATCAGCTTAGTGAAAGAGCTCCTCAAAATTTAGAAGAAATGCAAAGTATAGTTGTTAGTGTTGAAGCCAACCTGATAGAGAAACGAGCTAGAGCTAGAGCTGAAAGGAGAATGCCATTAAACGAAGAACCCACAGCTTTTGAAAAGAAATTGGATGCTATTATCAAAGGAATGGAAAGGCTAGGAGATAGAGTAGAAGCAATTGAGAATAAATCTCCTTGGGATGGTCAACCGAACAATACTGTGAGAAATCCAAATTTCAGAAAGAACCAAAATCAAAATACTAGAAAAACTGGTCCTCACCAAAATATTAGGCCCCCATTCCAGGAAAATTATATTGAAGCCTCAACTTCTGAGGAACCAACTGAAGATGTTCAAATAAACAATTTTACTAAACGCGAGAATGAACCAGAAGTTTTATTGACCCAATAAGATCAAGAAGCTCACATTCTTAAGCAATTTCAAACCATTCAGGAGAATCATTTGATTTTAAGGAAGGATATGATACAGCCATTTATGAAGTTCACAAGCAATATAATTTGAGGAGCAGAAGAATTGATGTTCCGGAAACAAGTAAACAGAAAACTACAAAACAGCCCCTCAAATGTAAAACCAATACTACCCCTGTACATATTCTTTCTAGATCAGATCCTAATCCTGCCAACCCAATAATTGAAGATGTATCCAATACTCAACTGAATAACAGACAACTTTCCAATACTCTTCCTCCTAAAGGAAATGTAGAGGAACCTCCAGAAGTTGATTCAGAACCAACTTCAGCCCACAACCATATTCCTGAGAAGGAGAAAAATATCGAAAACCCAGAAGATAAATAAAATCCAACTGTTCAAAATACAAGAACTCAGACTGAAAAACCTTTTAATCTGGAAGCTGAAGTAGGAAAATTAAAAATAGTTGTTCCATTGTTTGAATTAGCTAAACATGATGTCTACCGAAGTCAAATCAATAGATCACTTAATATTACTGGAAGTGATGACTCAGTAAATGTTTTTGATGATCAACCTAGATTATTATTTGGCCCTGAAGTAAATGAAAAACCAAGAAGCGGAGGAACTCCTCCATTCTATATGAGTTTGAACATACATGATAAAATACTTCATAATGCCATGCTTGATTCTGGGGCATCTCACAATCTAATGCCAAAGGCTGTAATGGAGAGATTAAACCTAGATATCACCAAACCATATAAAGATCTCTTTTCTTTTGATTCAAATCAGGTGAGATGTTTAGGATTAACCAAAGACTTGTGTATTTCATTGGTTCAATACCTTGCAAAAACAATTTTGATGGATATAGTAGTAGCAGACATTCCTCCAAAATATGGTATGCTATTGTCCAGATCTTGGGGTGCAAAGCTCGGAGGATCTCTTCAATTGGATATGTCATATGCTACTATTTCAGTGTTCGGCCAACCTAAGAGACTATACAAAGAAACTTTAATGAAATATGTAGTCAGTAGTCAGGAGAAACCTGAAAATTTCCCCATCTACTCAGTACACTCTGATATGGACTCATTTATTCTTTATAATGTTGAATCTGATCTTCCCACTGAATTAGAAGTTCCAGCAACAGAACCAAAAGAAATTGAAAATAAATCTAGTGTTCAAATCTAGGAAATCTCTGAGGAAAAAGAAACATCAGATACCCAAGAAAAACCAGAAGAAACTAAAAAACTAGATCTCACTGTTAAGAAAGTTCCTGAAACACTTGATACCAATTATGAACATGAAATTCTTTGGCATTTAGAATTTGATGGTTTAGTTAATAAATTAGGAGTAGGAGCTGGAGTTTGGGTGCATAAACTTGAAAATGATCATGCTGAAGGCCATGCCTACAGATTAAACTTTAGATGCACTAATAATATGGCAGAATATGAAGCTCTTTTGTTAGGGCTTAAACTTGTCAAAAGATTAGGGGCAATTAGGGTATCTGTTATAGGAGATTCTGATTTAATCATTCAACAGATCAAAGGTCACTTTTTGACAAACGATCCCAAACTGAAAGAATATAGAGGAACAGTTGTAGAGATTCTCAATACCTTTTTGCAGACTTAGCTTGCTAAAATCCCAAGAAAACAAAATTTGCATGCTCATAGTCTTGCAATGTTTGCTAGCACTTGTAAATTACCATTTGAACCTAATCATCAGTTCACAGCTGAGATTAGACATAGACCATCTATACTAGACAATTTTAAGAATTGGCAAGTGTTTGCAAATGACAATCAGATTAACAATTTTCTGACTCTAGAGAATGAATTTTCTAACAGTAACATAGATGAAGATACAGTCATAGAATCTGATCAAATAAATGAACAAGAAACAGACTTTTCAAAAGAGAATGCAATTCAAATGCTTCATCCAACGAAGTTCACCAAAAAAGAAATGCAGGACCTTAAACAAATGGAGGTTGATGAGGTTATAGAAGATGAATCCGAAATCATTAATTTGAAAGATAATCATTTGCCTAAAGGATTAACTCCTTTGGAAGATCTTTTTGACTCTAATGATATTCCAAAGAAACCCAAAATGGAACCATTGAAAGCTGATATTGAGGAATATAATTTGGGGACTGAATAAAATCCTAAAATAATAAAGTTATATAAATCTTTGCCTCCTGATAAAAAATTAAAATATGTTGAACTAATAAGAGAATTCCAGGATGTCTTTTCCTGGAGTTATGAAGACTTGAAAGCATATGATACTTCTATAATTCAACATACAATACCTCTGAAAGAAAAGAAGAAACCATTCAAATAGAAACTCAGAAGAATTAACCCTATACTGTTGCCTTTAATTGAAAAAGAAATCAAACGAATGTATGAAGCAGGGATAACTGCTCCCATTAGGTTTTCAAAGTGGGTGTCTAATTTAGTACCTACTAGGAAGAAAACTGGAGAGATCAGATTATGTGTTGATTTAAGAAATGTAAATAAGGTTTCTTTGAAGGATAATTACCCTTTGCCCAAAATGGATCACATTTTACAAAGGGTAGTAGGTGCTTCTAGGATTTCTCTTCTAGATGGGTTCTCGGGATACAACCAGATTCTGGTTCATCCTGATGACCAAGAAAAAACAGCTTTTACAACACCATGGGGCACATTCAAGTATGTTAAAATGCCATTTGGACTTAAAAATGCAGGAGCAACCTTCCAAAGAGCAATGGACATCGCATTTTCAAAAGAAATTCATGACTTTCTTGTTATATATCTGGATGATTTAACTATTTTTTCTAAATCAGATCAACAACATTTGGACCATCTCAAACAAGTATTCATAAAATGCAGAAAGTATGGTATCTCTTTGAATCCAAAGAAGTCCTTGTTTGGTCTTGAAGAAGGTAAACTCTTGGGCCATATCATTTCCAAAGATGGTATTAGAATTGATCCTGCTAGAATAGAAGCTATATTGCAGATACCTCACCCTAGAAATGTTAAAGAACTTCAAGCTTTCATAGGAAAAATCAATTTTTTGAGAAGATTCATATCTAGCTTAGCTGAATTAATTAGATTTCTTACTAACATGTTAAGAAAGGATTCAAGTATTAAATGGATAGTAGAAGCCAAACAAGCATTTGAAGAAATTAAAATGGCTTTGACTAGAACACCAGTTCTTACCAGTCCACAATTTGATAGAGACTTCATAATATTTTCATTTGCATCAGAACACACTGTAGCAGCTGTTTTATTACAAAAGGATGATCAAGGATGTGAAAAACCTATAGCCTTTTTGAGTAAAGCACTAAGGGATGCATCATTAAAATACAACATCATGGAAAAACAAGCTTTTGCACTTGTAAAAGCCATTAAAGATTTTAGAATCTACATATTGTATTCCCATGTGATAGCCTATGTACCAAATGTTGTTGTCAAAGACATCTTAACTCAAGATGGAATTGAGGGAAAAAGAGGTAAATGGATTGCTACCATATTAGAGTATGATATTGAAATAAAACCTACAAAGCTGATAAAGGGACAAGGATTGGCTCAACTCATGACAGAAACAAATTGCCAAGCCCTGGATATTAATGAACTAGATGATGAACAGGAGATGACGACTCCACAAATTAGCGAGGCCTTCTTAGATTCACCATGGTATGCTGATATAATTTATGTATTTTTAAACCTGCAAGCTCCTCCAAGGTTATCCAGAACAAAAAATAGGTTTTTAAAGATGACATCTTTAAAGTTTTGTATTTTAGATAATGTTCTCTTTTGGAAAAATCATGATGGTATTCTATTGAATTGTTTGTTAAAAGATGAAGCTGACAAGGCTCTCAATGAATTCCATGTAGGAGACTGTGGTGGACACCTTTATTGGAAATCAACTGCAGATAAGATCCTAAGAGCTGGATTTTATTGGCCAACCTTGTTCTCTGATGTAAAGAAATTTGTTACTACTTGCCATAAATGTCAAATTTTTGAAGGCAAGAGAAAACTATTACCTTTACCCCTGAAACCAATTTCCACTGAAAAACCTTTCCAACAATGGGGCCTGGATTTCATTGGAGAAATCCATCCTCCTTCTTCTGGCCAACACAAATGGATCCTCACTGCCACAGATTATTTCACCAAATGGATAGAAGCAATTCCTTCCAGACAAGCCAATGACACTGTGATCATAGGATTCCTAGAAACTAATATATTGTCAAGATTTGGCTGTCCTGAGAAAATCATAACTGATAATGTTGTTGCCTTCAAATCTAAAAATATGATAAGTTTCTGTAATAAATATCATATCACATTAAGCCATTCCACAGCTTATTACCCTCAGGGTAATGGACTGGCTGAATCTTCCAACAAGAGTCTCATTAATATTATTAAGAAATTATTGGAGGAAAACAAGAAAAATTGGCACAAGAAACTTACAAATGCACTATGGGCAGATAGACTCACCACCAAAAAATCTATTGGAACTAGTCCTTAT
Organism: Pinus albicaulis; assembly: GCA_034641835.2. Lineage (NCBI taxonomy): Eukaryota > Viridiplantae > Streptophyta > Pinopsida > Pinales > Pinaceae > Pinus > Pinus albicaulis. Next base: position 78,945 of record CM076578.1, read on the forward strand.
GAGTTAGTCTATGGTATTGAGGCTGTATTTCCTTCATCTTTAGGAGTTCTTGTAATGAAATTACTTCAAGAAGCTCAGGTTGAACCTAATGATATTCAAAGGAGAATAAATCAGACTATCAATTTGCAGCAGACCAGAGAGGAAGTTTATCAAAGATCCCAAGTATTGCAGGAGAAACTAAAGAAGATATTTGATAAAAGGACCAAGGCAGAAGATTTCCAACTGGGAAACAAAGTTTTAAGATGGGATTCCAGAAGAGAGGATAAGGGAAAACATGGGAAGTTTGACTTCTTGTGGAAAGGACCTTATATTATTCATGCTTTACAAGGAAATAATACATATTTTCTGAAAAACTTGGATGGTACAGAAACTGAAGAAGGACCAGTTAATGGTCGAATGTTGAAACATTACTTTGATCCTATTTATTAGGATATCCTGATTTTTAACATGTACATACTATATCCTTTGTAATGTATCAGTTTGGAGTGGATAGTAACTTACTGGAGTTGAAGCCCGAGGAGAAGGCCCTAAGCTTCAGAAGTATTACTGTCATACATACAATAAAGCAACAAGCAGAAGAAGATTCCATGGTTCAGTCAAAATCATTCTGAGGGCAACTGACCTGCTGTTCTTGACTTTTCACTAGGAAAAGCCATCCCCAAGTGGAGCCAGTGTTAGACTCCTATACCAATAGGTGTCATATATCATGATTGACTTGATGAGATATGTAATATGTTCATACCTTTTCTTGTTGCAAAGGTTTTCCATATTGTCAAAAAATAAAAAAAATTAAAAAATGTAAAGAGGGTATACCCTAAAAGAAAAATCAAAGGGTGACAAGAATAAAAATGGACAAAAAAGTAAAAGAAAATGAACCCCACCAAAAGAAAGGCCAAGGAAAGTGTGCAAGTCTAAATGCCACTACTTTTTGCTCTTATGTAAATAAACAAATTGTGTGCAACTTGTATTTTATGCCACAATTTATGAACAGTCAAACAGTTTAAGCTTGGCTAGTTCATTTTTCAATTTTATGTTTTAGAGATAGAGAATAAAATCTGACCAAACTGTTTAATCTTGGCAGATAAGTAGATAGGTAGAGTAAATAAAAGGAGCTCAATAGCTTAATCTGAGCCTTTGGATGTAATAAGGTTAGACTTAGATAGATTTCTACATGTAAAAGAAAAGAAAGTGTGATAAGGGTTTGCCAGTCTAAGTGCACCCTAATAAAGAAGAAAAAATGGTAGAGTAAAGTAGGTAGGGTAGGTAGATGATGTTGCAGAATTGCATGTGATGGATAATGACTCTAAATGTGTTAATATTTACTTTCATCACAAAGTGCAAAGGCAGACACTATACTGGAAGAAATTCAAAGCAAAGCAAAGTCAAAGTTATTAACTTCCCTTCTCATCTTCCCCTAAAGATTTCACTAATTTCCCCTAAGTACTAAGGTATTTGAAAATTAGAGGGGCTCAAGGCATTTCCTTGACTTTTGGAGGGACCGGACCCTCGGCCCAATAATTGGAAAAGCCTAAGTACTTAAAACCATTCATCATGACATTCATTCACTTCTAAAAAATCTTTTCCTAAGTAAAATCCCATTTTGCTTAGGAAAACTATGCAATATTTCATAAAAAACCGTATTCATAAAAGCATAAGTTAAAGACATTAACCTAATGTTTACACTTAGCGCTTCATTCATTTCCATATTAATTTTTAACTTATTATTTAAATCCCTATGAAAATCTCTCCTTTTCCCGTATTATTTTAATAAAATTTCCAAATTAATATAATATCCCGCCCCGTTAGTTGAAAAATAACCATATAAATTTAATTAATTGGGTGAATTTCCAATTAATAAATAAAACCGACACTCCGCTGTATAAAGGGGTTAATTAACCTTCATGGTTAATTAATAACCTAATCTACCAATCAAATCGTCCCCGGTGTGATTATTTTATAATAAATTACATTGGGCCCGCCATATTAATTCCCCATCATCTTCCTTTCCCGATGACTGTTCGATCAATCAATCTGAGATCTATGACTGTCATTCATATTGCTTCCCATCCACGTCCGAACGATAACGCGCAATGGCCAAGCGATTTTCGGAACATTGCCGCTCCACGTGTCGTGCATTGTATGGAATCGCTCGCCCTCCGCTGAAAACTGCCCGTCCCCAAAAGCTGTGCGATGGAAACCGCTTACCGCTTGCCTCCCGTGACGAAACCACCGTACTTGATGACGTCATCCATAAAAAAATAAAAAAAAACCCCGCCAACCTTTGAATTTGCAAATAAAACAAATGAACTCGCGTCATTTTCACTATCTCATACAGTGACCAATGTCCCATGCAACGAATTCCAAAATCAACTATCGCAGGTTGTCAACCGCCACCATGCTGAAGAAAATTGCAGTCGAGCATCCAGAATTCATCTGCCATAACCAACACCTGTTTTCATCACTGTTTATTTCCCGAAAAATAGGTATTTACCCAAATTCCCGTTGAACTCTGCAAAATCCTGGTTTTTGTTTTAAATTCCACACGAAAAACTGAAACAGGGTTCAAGATTGGTCTTTAGTTCATTCCTCAATTCCCAAAATTGCAGTCGTAGACCCAAACCTGTGATTGTAACTGTTTTTCGTCAAAACCCGAATTCATTTCTGAATCCACAAGAACCAGAAATGGAAATTCCCGTGGCTCTGAATGTCGCACCCCTGAATCCCCTCACAGAGATTTAGACTATCTGCCTTTAGCAGATAGGGATTTCCAAATTAAAGACCTTGTCCTTAGCGAAAATCCTCTTCGAATTTTTTGCCACTACAGAAATAACTACCTGAACGGCTCTGACATTTTTGGATTATGGGAATCCAATCTTCCCATGTATCTTCTTCCCTCAGTCCACATTTTTCCTGAAATAATCCATTATTGCCATGCAAATTATGATCCCAATCAATGAGCAGTCTTGTCCCCGAGTCAAAACGTCCTTTTCCCAATAACTGCTCAGTCTATCAACGAAATGTTACAATTTCAAACTGGTCAAGCCCCGACTCCCCTTCCATGGGAGAATTACTTGAGAAATCAACTAATTTATCCCATGAAGAGTTAAATCGCCTTTGCCAAACCTTCATGTTTCTAGAACATCAGCCCAAAGGCCCTCCCCCTTATGGTTATACCTTTTTCACTGATGTGGGCAGGCTTATTTTGAATATGATATCCTCTATAATGGGTTTCAATACTAGTGAATATGTTGATCAATTAACCCTAGTATTGTTGTCAATTTTTACCCCTGGACAGCCCCCTGCTGTCACGTATGATTTTGCTTCCTACATTGCTGATAAAATCCATGATCAGTTCATGAGATTAGAGAATGAAAGAGTATTCAAATATTCTTCTGTTATTTATCATCTCATGCTTTACTTTCAATCAGGGAGTTTCCCTTTTTATGTCAAAAAACTTGATGCCAAAGGAAATCCTAGGTCTGTAATATTTTGGTCTGCAATCACTCATAATTCCTCTGATTCTCCTTATTCCTACAATGAGTTTATTGACATATTTTTACACCCTGCAACCACCCTGTTGACAGGAGTCTCCCCTCCTAGGGTCAATAGTGAAATCAAAAAAATTCTCCAACTCTCAAAGCAATATAGGATAGGTGATTGGTACCTATACCAGAATCACACAAAAATCAGAATATGTGGGTGTGATTTATGCCCTTTCAAGTTGCCAAAATATGTCCCAATGAGGCTCTTTGCCTTAGAGTATTTTAGACAGATGATCAATTCATATATAGTCTATTTTTGCAATGCAAAGAAAAAGGCTCAACTCAGGATTAAAATTCAATTAGGTCCCTTTGTCTGCAATTCTAGGGATGCTAGAAAGGAAGCTGAAAGAATCTTAGAAGACTATCTCAAATTACAAAAAAGTTTCTACTGGGTACCTTATGACCCAAACATCTTTATTTGTGATAGAAGGATGAAAAACAAATTGTCACCTTACATTCATAATAGAATCCCAGAAATTGAACAATATGCCAATATGGATGAATGGATGGAAGGGACATTGATAGAACAAGATAATGAGTAGGTCAGTGTTGAAAATGTTATGAAAGACCTTGAAAAAATACTTGACCTAGACTCTTTTGGACAAGTGCAGGTACCAGGTATTGGTTCTTCTTCTGCTGGGACTTCTCAACAAAATTTACAGGAAATCAGTGCATTGGATACAGTAGCATCTAAAGGAAAAGAGAAAGAGGCTGACATACAAGTTACAAAGAAATTTACAATGATAGAACAAACTGAAACTTCTAAATAACAGGGTCAAATACAGATTTCTCCTACTCAGACCAATGTGGCAGAAGTTTCAATTTTACAAACTCCTCTTAATGTCCCTGATAGCCAAGGGAAAGAAGATAGTCAGCAAACATGCACAGGTAGTGGGACATCCACTAATTTTCAAAGAAAGGAACTACAAAGGCAACAAAGTGCAGAAATATCATCTTTCAAACCTCCAGTAAAAGATGCCTGGGATATCAAAAGGACATTCATCAATATAAAGGCCAGGAAAGATCCACTGAGACTTCAAGTGTGCAATCAATATTTGAATATGGCTCCTAAGAATCAAGAAATATTGATGTCAGCCTATGACATCCAGCAGGGTAAGATGGTAATGAGCCACTTCAAGCCCAAAGTGCAGCAGCCTCAAACAACTACAGATTATATCAGGAGTAATTTTGAAGTCTTAGCAAAGGATATTCATCCTTTGGATCAAATTGAGTTACGTAAACAAACAGGTGAGATGATTTATTCTACTCTGACAGATAAATCAATGATGGCTCATAAATTGCAGGATTCTTTGGAAAATACTAATGCACAGTTGCAGCTCAAAAAAGCCTCTTCTTAGGCTAAGGATAACAGAATCAAAACATTGGAGGAAATAATCATTGGATTGGGACATAATCCCAAAGATGTCAAGGGTATAGAGGCCTTGATTAAGAAAAAATATGATGATATTGCAGCTCTGAGAAAACAAATGAAGTTACCAGCATTAAGACATCCACAGACTGCAGAAATCATAAAGCAAAATTCTGAGGAAGAAGTGATGGATTTTCTCTTGAAATTAAATGAGAAACTTAATGCAACTGAAAAAGAGCTTGAGAATGCATTGAAAGATAAACAGGAAAATATTCCAGCATCTACAGCAGGAACTACAAGTACATCTACAGCAAGAATAAATACAGGTACAACAACAATAGGTCAGCCAACAGAATTGTCACAGGGCAACACTTCAAATTTGAGCACTGAAGAATTAACAAATTCAATGGAAGAAATGAAACTTTAGGTCATTGAGCTCCACAAAACAAAAGAACAATTGGTCACTTTAGAACACAAATATGATCTCTCAAAAATGGGTGTTGCAGATAAGACAAGAGAGGTTAACAAATTAGAAAAATTGGTCAAAACATTGGAGAACGATCTCATATTAGAGAAGCTTTTAAAGGAAATAAATGAAATTCTTTGGGACAACATCATCCAGTCAATAAAAGATGTCTGGTCCTCAATTAAAATAATGTATGAACATAATGATTTAGTTAAATTGGCTGTGGAAGAAATTCAACAAGAAAGGGAAGAATTGGGAAACATGCCAGAAGAAGCCAATAAACTTATTCATTTTTTGAATACTCAAAACAAGCATCAACTTTAAGAAATTGGCATTCAAGACAGAACATGAGCAATCTTGGAGATTAAAAGAGTTTTTACCAAGAGAACTCTGATACAGAATCTAGAACACAGATGCTCTGATATGCAAGAAGAAATTATTGCTTTCAGAGAAAGATTTGATATTTTGTTGAATAAAGGATTACCCAGTCCTTTAGTTTCAGAGGATAAAATAATGGACCTTGACAGTTATGTTGATAAATTGGACAAGTATGCTGACAATCAGGCCAGTTCCTCAACTAGTTCATCAACAGCAGCATTTCCTACATGAAAAAATCTTCATGACAGATTAGAAAATTTGTTTTATCTCGAACATGAGGTAAAGCATCTCTTCCCAAATCAGCCTACTTTCTACATATATACTGAGGCTGATGAAACTCTTAGAAAGCTTCAAAGGACCAGAATACCAGAAGCTCAATGGTGGGATGACATGTTAGAACTTTTGTAAAAATTATCTTTACATGAAGTTTTGATTGTTTACTATAGTAAGTCTGGATGAAAAGGTTAAAAGGATAAGCAGAGGTTAAAGAGTATCAGTGAAGCAGAACGACCAGCACAGAGTTACTAGAGAGGACAGTAACAAGCCCAATCATAGGGCCTGTCTCCAGCACATTCATCAAAATAAGGAAACAGCACAACATCAGTTATCATTTTCTTATCTACGAGACCATATATCTCTAGTTTGTTGTAAAATATCCACTAGTCATCCTAGATTATATCTCGTTTTGTTAAGAGATGTTTTTTGTAATCTTTTTGTATAAATACTCCCCCAATTGGAGTATTAGGGGTGGATTCTTAGACATTACTGTAACATTGACCATTTTGGAATAAAGTGCTTTTTGGAGAAATTTCTTGTGGCTAACTGGATGAAGGATTGATGTGAAAGACTTTTTACAGGATACATGTGTCAGAAAAAGGATCAATAAGTCATCATTTCTTATGTTTTGAAGTTTTATAAATTTTTATTATATCACTGTGTTTCGTATCTGAATAATTAATGAAAAGGAATAAATCAGAAAGTGTTTAAGTGTAATATGATTTTAATCATTGTTATTCTAAATGTTTTCTTCTGAACTGTTTTAAACAGTGAATTCTTAATTGCTCCTGTTTTTCTAGTTTATGCATTTTGATTATTTAGTAAAGAATACTTAATTGCTCTTTATTGATAATCATCCAAGTTCCCTCTTTCAGATGTGTAGAAGGATTCTTAGTTTCCCTTCATCCCTTTCAGTTCATTCCGTTCACTTTAGATCTATAATTGTTTCCTATTTGATTATCTTGCCTTATAAAACCATCTTTTGATAAGAAACTTAATCCAGTCTAGCCACCCTTTTGACTCCATTAGCCCAATGTACCAAAACTACTCAATCTTACCCTCTGCTAAAGAATTTCATCACCCAAATTCAAACAAAACTCTTGGACTTTACAACTAGCCTAATATCTTTCAAAACAAAGCTAAATTTTACAGAGAGAGCCCTCTCTGGGTACAGATTGGCTAGATTTTGTACCTAAAAGTTGGTTTTTGGTTACCTCGGACCCCTTTCCTCTTCCCTACAACTTCAAGGAAAATTTGAGTGCTAACACGTTGAATCCTTATGATAAAACTTTATAACAAAGTTTTATATTTAAAAACTCCGCCGACCCAAGTCCCTTCCCCTTTCAATCGCATTGCAAATATTAATGTGCGCCCCGATCTGCCCATGCCAAAGAAAAACTCCGATGCGATTGTGACTGCCGATGCATAACCCTCCGATCTTTCGATAGCCATCGATTTGCCTCCATCGATCCGACAGCTCATAGCCGATCGGAGCATTCCCATCGACTATTATCATTGTTCCACTCCCGATGGCCTACCCCCGATAGCCCACCTCTGTTTAATGTCCCCACCGTCGATTGCAAAACTCGATCCAACGGCTCATAACCAATCACATTGGCATTATTATATATACTCCACTCCCTTTCGATCTCGATCCCGATTGGCCTCGGCCCCACCACATTCTGTTTCGTCTCTTCCCAAAATTAAATGAGTTTTTCTCCTTTGTTAACATGTTAAAACTATTTCCCAAAGGATTCATCGCATCGCATATTATCATTAGCATATACCCCTCTCCCCTCCTTCGTCCTCCAATCACCGATTGTGATGGCCTGTCGCATAAAATATTACAATGTTTATATTGTATATCACCTTCCACCCGATCCCGATTGCGATTATAACGTGGATTCCACCTCCTCCCCCTTCCTTCCTATTCACTATTTCTTCCCTTCACGAATGCATAAATTCAATTTGTTTTATTTCAAAGGTAGTTTATTAAAGGGTCAGTTTTATTTAAATGAATGATGGAAAGCAAAGGAAACAGTCGGCTGGCCGAAAGCTTAAATTAAAAAAAGATGTCTACAGCAGCAGAGAAAATAGGATCTGATTGCCTATTTTATTCTTCAACAGTGAAAACTATGAAATATGCCAGCAATCAAATGTAATATTGTTACTTCTTTAGGGGCAGATTGTTAGAAATATTTCTATTATTGCATTTCAGTTTTTCAACTGTTAGAACAACTCCCTTTTCTGTGGATATATGTTCCCACATTTCAGTGTATTTATTGTAATTTTAAATCATTTGTAAGAGATTTCTGGAGTGAGAGGTCGGTAACTCAGAAGTAGGGGAATAGTGTGGAAGAAAACTCTACGCTCCATTGTATAGTCTAACAGGGAATTAATAAAAGATGCAGCTCTGATTTGTGGGATCCATGTGGTATGAGATTTAGCATTTGTTTTCTCCTTGGTTTCATATGTAAATTGTTATGTTTCACCTCTCATTCATAAACATTTTCTTTTGAATGATTTCAAGACAGAAAGGTAGAATCCATTTTTATATGCTCTGCCTTAGGAAATCATTCATACTCTGTGTTTTTCTTCTGTTTGAAAAGGATCCATTTATTGTGCCCTTTTTAGCTCCTCACCAGTCTTCTGTCCCATCCTTATTTAAACCTTAATTTCCAAGTTTCCGACCTATCTTGCCCCATGAAATACCCTGTGTCCTGATTTAATTCTCGGTTTCAACTGTCCCTTTATATCCCACACATCCCTGAAATTCATTCATTCATTTTATTAAAGCCTTTTTCCCATCACTTTACCTAGCCTAATATCAATCCATTTATTGTATTCCATTGAATATTATTTTCATGGAGATAGCCATCTCCTGTACTTGTAGGGCTAGCTACAAGGCTGAGCGTGGTTTAGTTGTTACCCTGTTTTTCCCTTTTCAGCTTGGGGTCCAATTCAGGAGATAACAGGATCCATTCTGATTTTTTGGACCTTTCTCGACAGCCTCCACTTCCCAACACAAGCATTATGCTATATTTGTAGATGATTTATCACAAAAGTGTTGGATCTACTTCATGTAGAAGAAATATTAGACATTATCGAATTTTTTTGAATTCAAAGCACTTGTTGAGAAAGAAACTGGTACGAAAGTGAAGGCTCTCAGGAGCAATAATAGAGGTGAGTATGTGTCAAATAAGTTTAAAATTTTTTATGCAATGGAAGGCATTCAACGAGAGTTCAAAACACCCCATAAACCACAACAAAATGGGGTGGCTATCTTATGAATATAATTCATAACGAATATAACAAATATAATTATTAAATAGTCAATTAAGGATTATGTAAGTAGTCATTAAGTTATTGAAAGGGCATGTCTAAGAGACATGCCCAGTCATGAAAGGTCACCTGCGTAGGTATATAAGCAGGGCCTCATTGTAACATTTCTTCATACTATCTAATATAATATTTGTATCCTCATGGATATCTTTGTATTCCAAGTTTTCTGGAGTATTTTAACTTGAGAAGGAACTTTGTTCGTCTCATTGGTATCAAAGCAATCGATCTTCTAACCGCTCATCGCCGCAGGGAGCCACGCTCCTTGATCTAGGTCTTTGACCATAAAAATCGTCAACCTTGTTGCCGTCGTGGATCAAGTATCTTACCATACCTCTGAGTTTACTGCTGAAGCTTTCGAGGCCTTTGGCCATAATAAAAAATTGAAAAAAAATAAGAAGGAAGAAATATAATATATATATATATATATATTAATAAAAAAAATAAAAGAGAGAAGGAAAGTTAACATAAAGAGGGAAATAAATTAAAAGGGAAAAAAAAAAGGTTTAAAAGAAAATAGTTCCAAAATTTAAATAAAAAAGAGATATATATAAAGAAGTACATATACGTACATACCAATACAAATTAAAATTAAAAAGGAAAAAGAAATAAGGAAGAGTAGGTAAGGTTATTTTGATTATTCTTTCAGTGGTTTACAAGCTCGTGGTTTTGGAAGCCCATGGTATTTGCAAGGTAAAATAAGAAGTAAAGGAATAAAAATTCTCTTGTGAATGGTAAGTTTACTTTTACGTGGAGAAATACACATAAGTGGACATATATTTTATAGGTGAATATATGTGAATAGCCACGTTTCACTAGGGTTGTAACCTTTCAACAAAAAAAAGAGTTAAAAAAAATCAATTGTTAAAAGAATATATATATATATATATATATATATATATATATATATATATTAATTTAATTAATTAAATTATTAAAAAAAAATTGAAGGAATAATAACCTCATTAAAAATAAGAAGAGAAAGTTAGGAAGGGTTACATTAAAAACCCTAAAAACTCAATTCAACAGACAAAATGAAATCAATCATTGATGAAAAGGAAATTAAATCCAATTCGGAAAGGAAAGAAGGAAGATTTCCTAAAAATTATAGTATTTTAACAAATACAAGATGAAGAATTTATTATCCATAAAACTTTGAGGACAAAGTTCTGAAGGAAGGGCCAATTCATAACAAATAAATAAATAAAAGTTGATATATTAAATTGTGGTGAAAGAAAATGAAGAAAACGGTGTGTGATTGAACTGAAGAAAAGTGTCAACTATAAGCTTTGAGGAAAAAGCTTTTGAAGGAAGGGGAAATGTTATGAATATAATTCATAACAAATATAACAAATATAATTAGTAAATAGTCAATTAAGGATTGTGTAAGTAGTCATTAAGTTAGTGAAAGGGCATGTCTAAGAGACATGCCCAGTCATGAAAGGTCACCTGTGTAGGTATATAAGCAAGGCCTCATTGTAACATTTCTTCATACTATCTAATATAATATTTGCATCCTCATGGATATCTTTGTATTCCAAGTTTTCTGGTGTATTTTAACTTGAGAAGGAACTTTGTTCGCTTCAGGCTAAGAGGAATAATATAAGTGTTGTTGGAGAAGAAAGGGTGATGTTGCATGACCAAGGCTTACCACTGCTCTTGTGGGCTAAAACATGAAACAAAATGGTCTATTTGCATAACATGATTCCTCATAGGATACTTGGCATGAGTATACCATAAGAATATTTTTCAAGGAAGAAACAATATGTGTCACACTTCAGGATCTTTGGAGCATCAAAATATTGCCATGTCTCCAAGGAATCAAGGAAAAAGCTAGAGCCGAAAACATAGTTGGGGATATTTGTGGGGTACACTGAAACACCTCAAAACTATCATGTGTACTTTCCATCCCTCAGGATGAAAATGGTTGGAATGGATGTGAAGTTTGATGAGGAGAAGGCAATGAGGTGTTCTCTTGAGAGGGAGCTTCATTTGCAGAATGATGAAGAGATTTTGGCTCTAAAGGAAGAACCTTGGGAAGTTGTGGAGAAACCACAAGAAGAGGAGCAACAAGTGGATATTGTCACTCAAGCAGAGACATCCATAGAAGGAAGGAAATGAACCAGGTGAGTTGACATATTATTGCATGATGTTATAGAGAATGTGGAGAACCCACTTCACAACGTAGGAAGAGGAGGTCACCAGATCAGTACTCTGGCTACATGGCATTGATGACTGAGCTAGTAGATACTGAGCCATCCTCATTCTAGGAAGAAGTAGAGAAACATATATGGGTTGATGATATGGTAGAGGAATATGTTTCCATTTTCAGAAACAATGTTTGGGAAGTGGTCCCTAGACCAACAAAAAAATCAGTGGTAGTTTTGAGATGTCTTTACAAGGTAAAGCATGCAACATATGAAAGCATAAAGAAGAATAAGGTCAAAATTATGGCCAAAGGATTCTCCCAGGTGGAGGGAATCGACTATGAGGATACCTTTGTTCTAGTAGCAAGGTACTCATCCATTATATCTACTCATGCATTGTATGCATAGATGGGGTGGAAGATCCACCAGATGGATGTGAAGAAACCATTCCTTAATGGAGTTATTGAGGAGCACGTGTACATTGAGAAGTCGAAAGGTTTTGAGACCATTGATAGAGAGTCGCATGTGTGCATACTCAAGAGAGCATTGTATGGACTCAAGCAAGCACCCCATGCTTGGTACACCATGATCAACAACTATATCACTAGGTTGGGCATCACCAAAAGTGAATCAGATGCATATCTTTATCATATATTGGTTGAAGGTAAATTATTGATTATTGTGTTGTATTTCGATGATTTAATTTTAATTGGTGATGAGAAGTTCATCAGATATTGCAAGGAGGACCTTGCAACAAAATTTCAAATGAAGGACATGGGACTCATGCATTACTCTCTTGGTTTGGAAGTATGGAAATGGGATGGGGAGCTATTTTTCTGTAAAGGAAAGTATGCTAATGAGATACTTAATAAGTTCCACATGGAGAAGAGCAAACCCATGGAGACACCTAGAAGGAAATTGGAGGAAAGAGGATGCTACTTCAAGTGAAGTAGAGGAAGCTACCATCTATCGGTAACTTGTAGGTTCACTAATGTATTTGGTGAACATACGATCAAACATGTGTTAGGTATTCAATAAACTTAGTCAATATATGGTTAGGACAACCAAACTGTCTTGGAATGCAACAAAGAATGTGTTGTGGTACCTCAAAGGCACCACCTATTTTGGACTTTGTTATAAACAGACAGAGGGAGTGAAGCTTCAAGGCTTCATAGATGCATATTGGGTGGGGAGTCCATCAGACAGGAAGAGAACATCAAGAGTAATTTTCAGTTTTGGGTCCACAATAGTTTCTTGGTACAACATGAAGTAAAGATAAGTGGTACTCAACTCAACATAAGTAGATTACATGGTTGTCAGTCAAGAATCATGTGAGATGATATGGATGAGAAATATTCTTGTTGGCTTATTTGGTCAGATGATCGATCCTACAATGATTGACTGTGATATTTAGATTTGTATAAAACTCTTTGAAAATATTGTATTTCATGATCGATCGAAGCATATCGATATCTGGTATCACCATCCAAGAGATTATGTGCAGAGGAAGATCATGTTGTTGGAGTACATTCCTAAAAAGGAACAATATGCATACATTTTGACAAAGGATTTTCAAGAGGCAAATTTGAGTTCCATCGAGGTAGGATCGAGTTCTTGTTGAGAAGCTGATCCAGTGGATCAATTTCTATGCTCAAAATTCAAAGTTCTTAGAATGGTTTGAAACCAATGCCATTGTGTAGATATCGTTGTTATGAATTTGGTGCAACTCGTTTCACTCAAATCCGACATCAGATGCTCCCGATCTCCAGTTCTGTCCATTTTTGGAAACATCGATTTTTTGTTTTGTTTTGGGTTGTAATGGAGTGCACAGTCAATGGTCCTTATTGATGACCAGACCTAGACTCAATAGGTTCACTGTGCTTTATTAGCCATTGGTTGTTCGACACTTGTCATGTTCTTAGTGGCTCTAATTTGAATGGATTTCATTGGTTGGTTGATTTATGAGTTGGAAAAAACATAGAGGACCACGTGGGCCAACCAAAGGCTTCCATGTGGCATCCTGGTGGCCAAGTAAATTTTTGTATGGGCCGAGCAATAGCCCATGAGTTTTGAGCACAAGATCTCCTGATGAGCTCCATCATTAGACATATTTGGAGGGGTTAATGGTCACCTTTTTGCCTTCTTAGATCTCTTTTTCTTGCATTTTTATCATTATTTGGTTTTATGATGCTAGTATAGGTGGTGATTAAGGCTAACATACTCTGAGTGCCTAATATGAGGTTGAGTGTAGAAAATCATGAGTAATTGGAATTATTTTTGAATATTTTATCATAAAGAATTGAAGGAGAAAAGAAGGAGAAATTATAGGAGGATTGTACTCCCTCCTTAACTCTCGAAGGCAGCCAAATAATCCCCAAGGATTCTCTCCAAAACTTTGAATTCTAGAGGTAGCCAAGAAACTCAAAGACCAAAGTGCACTCAATCTATGTTTACTTGGAGTTAAGTGGTCTCAATCACTATTTTCAATGGAGCTGTTGGTAGCTGCCTTATATAATAAATAGAGCAGAGATAGATCTAGGAAGGATTCGATTCTATTGGGAACTTTGCTGCAAGCTATTGAGATTTTGATTATTGTACTCAACAATTAAACTTTGAGAAATGTACGAGACTATTCTTTCATGAAATGAGCAAGCTGATTTCATTTTACTGATTTAAGTTTCAGAGAGTTATGCGTGTGGGTTAGGGCCCAATCCATGTGCCTTAGCCTCTCTATTGTACTTGTTCTTTGCTTTCTACCACTCAGTTAGTTCTACTTCTAATAGTTTCATCGCTGGTTAGTTTTTGCTTTCAGTGTGTTGTTGTAGGTTTCTTTTGCTTATGAGTAATAGAATAGAGGAGAAAACTCTAAAAGCTGTGGATCAAGACCTCCCTCCTCATCCCTGTAAATAGAACTTTAGGAGGGGAACCTTCCCACAGACCCAAAAATTGATTTCTATTCACTGTTTTTGAGATTAGAGTAGAGTTGCATTAACATTTTCAACCTTCCTGTTGTACTTTATTTTCATGCATTCATTTATTTCTTTGTGCATAAGTTAGTAGGGTTGATTGTAGGAATTAGTGTTAAAAAACCCAGAGCAGCTCTGTGGTGGCTCCCTGCTTCATTTTCCATATTTTTCTTCACAACCTGAGCACTAATGTTACACCCTCCATTCCCTCACGTTTTCTACTTATTCTTATTGTTGCACCCACCTTTTATTCCCAAAAACACTTAAAATATCCAACCGCATTAATCCTTTTCTTTCATCAGTCATGGCCACCGCACCTTTTTAATGCAAACCACTTGAAAAACTATCGAAGTTGGACCTCTACCTTTTCTCCTCAACTTTCCCATTTATCGCATCCTGCATTATCGCATTTTTCACTTCGCAAATTTTGCTCCCACTTTGTTAACGTTCCTCTTCCAAGCCCCGATTGCGATATTATTACCTTACTTCGCTACCACGTCACCCCTCGCATCTCACATTTTTGAAATTCGGCATTATCGCATTTCGCAAATTTGGCATTATCACATTTCACACTCGCACATTTCTCTCTCGACTCGTTAAAACTTACCGCTCCCAACCGGAGATTGCAACATTAATGTAGCTCTCTGCCACATCATCCCTATCGCATCTCACATTTCACAAATTTGTCATTAACACACTTTTCACTCCGCACATTTCGCTCCCACTTCTTTAACACTTACCATTCTCAAATTCTGTTTTCCACGTCATCCCTATCGCATCTCGCATTTCGCTCCCTCTTTGTTAACACTTACCACTCCCAATTTCCAATTACAACATTATTGTAGCACTCTGCCATTACATCCCTATTGCAAATCACATTTCATAATTTCTCTCCCCATCGCATATCGCATATCGCACTGCCACCCCCCTCTTACAACTCCGCCATTTCTCTTTTAAAAGCCTCCCTCTCCAAAGCATTTTTGTGATATTAAAAGTTTAAATAAAGTTTTAAACCCCTTTTTCACTCCCTTAAGCCTTGTTTCATGTGGTTAAGCCCCTCCATTAGCACCTTTACCCCTCTCTTCTCCAAAATTCAAGCAAAACCTCTTCAAATTAGAATTAGTTCATGAATAGCTGCATATATAGGAGCATGATAGATAGAGCAGGGTGTGTTTTGTTGGAAATATTGTCATTGATGGAAAAGGAGTACAAAGGAGCAGCACTAGAGCTAGTAATAAGACAAAGGAGCAGATCAGGAAACAATGCACAAAGAAGCAGAGGCAACAAATAAGCAAAGAAGAAGAGGTAGCAGAGGCAACAAAAGAAGAAAATGAAAGCTTGAGATGGTGTAATGGTTATATGAATAACCAGAAGAAAAATCTCAAGAGAGATTCTTAGAAGCAGCAAAGAAGCAGAGGTAGCAGAGGAAGCAAAGGCAGAAAATGAAAGCTCAAGATGGTGTAATGGTTATATGAATAACCAGAAGAACAAGCTCAAGAGATATTCACAGAAGCAGCAAAGAAGTAGAGGTAGCAGAGGCAGCAAAGGCGTGCAACAAGTGTAAGAATCCCAAGTCAGAGTGAATAACGAATAGAAGAACAAAATCAAGAGATATCAGTGCACTTAGAAACTGAATAAATCTCAGGAAGGATAGCAGAGATGCAGAGGCGAGGTGACAACTGAGAGAAGGAAAATCAACTAAGGCAAAGAAATCTTAGAATAATTCCAAGGGAGGCGATCAAACGAAAAAGATCGAATCACATAATCAAAGAATTAATAATTAACAGTAGAGATCAGAGCGGGCAGAAAAAATGAAGAAGAGCTACGTGAAGAATGAGCAGACAGTCCGGATTATATTGCAGAAGTGAAAATGAGAGATGAACGGATCAGATTGAATCACGAGTTTACACATCATGACAAATATTAGCGAATAGTGTTAAGGTTGTCGCAAGGTAAGTTAAACTGTATGCGATGCAAAGTGGAGAAGGGAACATCTCAGCACTGCACAATATCGCAAATCACAAGAAATAGAGGGTAACCACAAAGTAAATCTTATAAAGTGCAAAGTGTGATCAGATGAGGACCATTAGATCTGGGCGAAAATCAATGGTGGGCGGCGAATCACGAGCCCGCACATCACAAATGTTAGCAAATAGCGCTAAGGTATGTTAATTTGTTTGCGATGTGGTAAGGTTAGAAATTTGTGATGCGGTGAAAGGGAGGAGCCACGTGTCAGCACTGTGCGTTAGCGCACATCGCAGAATTTATGATTTTGTGCTTAGGCTCACATAGTAAGGTAAGTTGGATGCGATGCGATGCGATTTCATATCGCACAAGACATGAGATATGTTTAAGTTCTAAACGTTAAAAGTTGTGGGAAACTATTTGCGATGTGTTGTTATAGGTTCTATGATTGTAGGACCCGAAAACTTATGTTCCGTGTATATGTGTGTCCTGTTATATGCACCATGTTATAAAGTATACGATGTTGATTTATAATCGTATGTATGCTAATATGCATTTTTTTTATTGTTGAAACGTATGTATGTTGATAAAACTCGAAAAGTGTAATCCGTGCATAAAAGGAGAGTTATGTGGACCATAACCCACAGATCCGCGGGTTTGGTTAAAGAAGTCGGCCAAGATGAACAGTTCTATGAAGTTGCAGCTGTTTGTTAAAATAGAAGTATGAACACAACAAATTAAAGGATCGGGAAAATAAAAGGACGCGACCTTGTGCAGAACAATGCAACAACATGGGTCAAGTCGAGTAAAAAGGGCAGTTATGCAGCACAGTTGAAATATAACTGTAGAAACAGAAAAGACAAAGGAACAACAAGCGGAAGAGGGAAAACATAGAGCAAAGTTAAGAAGCTGAAGGGATGAATTGGAATATTATTGTAACTGTAAATGTATTAATTATTTTATATTATTTTTGATGCAAAGGCAAGTCTTTGTAGGCAAAGAAAAACTCCAATTTGATACTGTAATGATTTTATATATTGTTGTAACATTCAGAATATGTTGAGTGAGGAAATGAGTGGGTGAAAGGCAAGAGTCATGCCTATTCACTTCATATTCCCCGTAGAATGAAAACAATCATAAAATTATCTGTATAAACAAGTAATATCAGTATGCAAAAAGACAAGGAGGATAGAGGAAGAAAGAGAAAGGGTGCAACAGATTTGAAGAGTGTAGAAGAGGTTAGAAAGCTGTAGAATTGAAAAGAGAAAAATAATGTAAGAGAGCTTCAGAATTTTAGAGAGTGGAAGAATGAGAGAGAGCAGATAGACATGATGTGAAGATCCAGAGCTGATATGAATAGATTTGAAGGATGAAAGGGCAACAGTGAAGAAGGAGAAAAATAGAGCTGATATCCAGGTAAATTAGAATATGGTTTTATTATAGAGTGAGGAAGTTTGTGCTTCCATCTCAAGTTGCAGCTTGATAGATGTCCAGTTGTAGCTGCTTGAGGTAGGATCCTCCTTGGGGTTGTAGCCTACTAAAAATACAAGGGAGTTGGTGCTTCTGTTTCAAGTTGTAGCTTGATATATGTCCAGTTGTAGTTGGTTGAGGTAGGAGACTCCTATGTGTTGTAGCCTGCAAAAAATAGATGGGAGTTGGAGCTTCCTTGCAAGTTGTAGCTTGCAGAATTTGAGGTAGTAGCCTCCTGTAGGTTGGAGCCTACAGAAAATCAGTGGTGAGAGGGAGTTGGAGCTTGCCTTTGCATCACAAAAATAATAAGATGTGGTTTTCTACCCTATGGGTTTCCACTTATATCTGTTTTCCATGTGCGTGATGATTATCTGTTGATGTTCTATATTTAATCTGCTTAATACTTGTTGCTCACATATTAATATTGTTGTTTCATTATATAATAATTTGATCATGAAATGAAGGTGTAAATAACTTCGAAGGAAATTTTAAAATTCCATGAATGTATTAAACTGATTCACTCCCCTCTCAGTTTAACTAAGGGCTCAACAATTGGTATCAGAGCCAGTTCCTTCTGTTTCAGCTTAACAACTAGAAGGAGATCCTAGGTCCCCAAGATGGCTAGCCTAAAAGGATGCTCAACAAATAAAGCCCTGTTGTTTGCTAGCACAAACTATGCTTTCTGGAAAATAAGAATGGGGACATACATAATGTCTCTAGGAATAGAAGTTTGGGTTGTTGTTGAAGAAGGATATGCTCCAAAGGATACTGACACAGAAAAAGATTCCAAACAAAATTTCATAGCCAATGCAAAAGCCATGAATGCACTTATGAGCGGTCTGTGTGAGTCAGGATTTATCAATGTAATGCACAGTGTGACTACCAAAGAAATATGGGATACATTAGAAAGTATCAATGAGGGAGATAAAAAGGTGAATATGGCCAAACTGCAAGCCTATAGAACTCAGTTTGAAATTATATAAATGAATGAAGATGAAGATGTATCCAGTTTCTTCTTAAAGGTTGCAGAAGTTGTGAATAACGTGAAAGCTTTAGGAGAAACCATTAAGGAATTTGTAATTATGCAAAAGATATTGAGATCTTTACCATCCAGGTTTAACCCTAAGGTTTCTGCCATAGAAGAAATAAAAATCTGGGAAGCATTGTTCCTGAACCAATTTCTTGGAAACTTGATGGCCTATGAGATGAGACTTCCAAAAGGGAAGTCAAATGTGAGGGAGGTAGCCTTTAAGGCTGATAAGTGTAGAGAAGAGAAGGAAGGTACATGCTCCTACTCTGATGAAGATGAGGCCTAATTTGTCAGAAGATTGGAGAAAGGCACAAGTAAGTATAAAGGTAAGCTTACATTTAAGTTCTTTAACTGTGGAAGAGTGGGGCACTATGCATCTAAATGTCCTCATAACAAAATAGAGAATCGGCCACAAGAGACAGACAAAACCAAAACAAATAACTGGCAGAAAGGGAAGAGATTCAATAGAAAATAATTTTATGCTCTGCAAGATAGCAGTGCATCTGAAATATTAGGTGAATCGTCAAATGAAGAGGGAACCTTTAAATTTATGTTGATGGCCAAGGAAGATCCTGAAGGATTCCTTATGGAAGATGAGGAAGAAGGTGAGGTAGATCTTGAGGGGGAGCTAATGAGTGCCTTGGAGGAAATAGGCAGACTTAAACTCAAGTGCAGAAAACAAACAAACATTCTCTTGAAATATGTAAAGGAAGAACCAAATTCGGAAAACCTCATTCAGTTGAAAGTAGAACTTGAAGAAGCTAAGAAGGTGGAAGACATTCTTCTAAAGAAAATTAAAGATAAAAATTAGGAGCAAGAGAAATTGGAAGAAGAAGTAGTATGCCTGAGAAAGAAATTAGAAAACACCCAAGGGGAATTATATATGCACACTCCACGAATGAAAAGCTCTAAATAGTTCGAAAAAATACTAAATTCTCAAAGATCTACTCTTATAAAGACCAAGATAGGCTATGAAGGAGAAAATAGTAAGTCCAAGGTTGAAGATAACAATAATATCACTTTCGTGAAAGTTGAAATAAAAGAAAATGATAACTATCATCAATCTGAGATTATTGCAGCTAGAAGACTGATAGAAAAAAGGAGAAGGTTGTGTAAGCAGCTCGGGAATGAGATTGCCTCCATGGAAAACTCAGAGAAGGCATACATTGAGAATGATGATGAAGCAACCCAAAGGAGATCCAAAGAATTAGAAGCCAGCAAGACCTTGGTGGGTAATAAATTAAATAGAAACAAGCAGCAACCTCAAATGACAAAGAAAAAAATGAAGAAATAGTCAGCTGCAAAAGGCTCATACACTCTTGAATATGAATTAAATGAATTCGGAAGTTGTCAAAGGAGGTTCTTTCCTCCTATGAAAATTATCACTTGTTTTGTGTGCCACAAACCTAGACATATTTCGGCATACTGTAAGACAAAGAAAATCCATTCCAACCATCAAAAGATGCATAAAATTAAAATACTACCTCAAGCAAACAAACGGAGAGGAAAACCTTTCACCAGGTACACTAATCGTTTCCATGGTTACCATTTTTCATGCAATGAATTTGGACATAAATATAAATTGTGTTAAAAAGGGGGAACACAATATTAGACATCAGCTCAAACATACCTTGGTAAAATAAGATGTTATGCATGTGAAAAACTTGGTCACAAAGAAAAATACTATAAGCTACCATATACATTAAAGAACTCTAGACAGATGATGGAATCCAATCAAATCAGACAAAATTGTGAATAAAAAAGAAGTACAGACATTATGAAGAACCCAAATAAAGTATGGAAGGAAAAGAGAAAGGGGGGCATGTTACTTCAATAACATAATGAAACCATCATAGTATCAGGGGGAGAGTAGGTCATAAATATTCCTCATAAAAGTAGTTTAATAAGAGCTCCTTGGAATAAGAAAAAATAAAAGTTCAGGAAGGGAAAGGACAATTCCTCTGACAGAGAACTATAGATGACAAAGGATATCTGAAGCATTCAATAGCCAACAGATTGATGGAAGGAGAGAAGACAACAAGCATCCATGGTGGTAGAGGGAACATCAG
Source organism: Pinus albicaulis (assembly GCA_034641835.2). Taxonomy (NCBI): domain Eukaryota; kingdom Viridiplantae; phylum Streptophyta; class Pinopsida; order Pinales; family Pinaceae; genus Pinus; species Pinus albicaulis. The sequence goes on from CM076578.1 coordinate 99,962, forward strand.
CCATGAACATGTAAGCTAAGAAGACAACAACACACTAAGTGATGAAAGGTTAAAATCACAAAAAATTATGTTTCGATCTATAGAACTATAAATATCCATAGAGGTGGTAGAGGGAACATCAGCCATGAACATGTAAGCTAAGAAGACAACAACACACTAAGTGATGAAATGTTAAAATCACAAAAATTATGTTTCAATCTATAAAACTGGAAATATCCATAGAGGATGATCACATTGTGAATCACACTACAAGAGTTAACAATGAAACAAAATTAGGAAGGTTGAGTAAGAGAAATGTATGATCATCATTATATCATTACATCACTCATATATAGAAGGTCCCCTTGGAGGAAAGTAATTAAATGAGTGACAAAACAATGAGTGGTCTGCCCTTGTAGATTCCAAGTAAAGAAAGTGAAGATGTCTTCCCGAAGATCATTATGTTAGAACAATTGAAGTGTATATAGAGAAGCAAAGTTTCCAGAGCAGTCCTAAAAAGGAATATGCAGTGATATTCTTCTAAAATAGAATGACATAATAAGAAAAAGGTTAATGATGCCAAGATCATATTCAGTATATTGATGATTTATGTTGAGAACAGTGGAGAGCTCAATAGTAGAAACTATGAAGGTTGTCTTAACTATGGGTGCATGTGCGAGATAAAGTGAAATTATTGCATGATTTATCAAATTAGTATCAATTGGTATTTGGAACAAGTAGCCTGCCTATCAGCAGAATACCAAGTGTCATCAGTGGAGCAGTGGTATGGTACAGGTCCTCAGGATCAGAGTATTATGGCAGAAATACATCAAGGTATTATTCCCAGTGTTATGTTCATTATTAAAGCATGAAAAGGTCAATAAAAGTGCTAAATGATCATTATCTTGTTTACACTTGAAGTATTATTTTGAGCATCAAAGCAATATCTATTTCCAGATATAACTGCATGTCTTCCTCAAGTCAGTACAAATATATATTCAAGGCCTATTTCTTAAGATCATTCATAAAACTGTGTGAAGTCTGTTTGTTGAGATTTCAATTAAACAACTTGAAGATTTTTTGTTGAAGATCATCATGGTAGAACAATTAAAGTATTTAAAGTATGAAGGACTAGTTGTGTTAATATTACATTTGAAGATCAAGAGTCAGTTATTGATTCATCTAAAGCCTACTTCAGCAGAAAGGAATTCCTGGTATTTCACCATTAAAGAGAGGTTGATCATTGAAATACATACCCCCTTATGTCATGTATAAAATTGCATAGTTGATAAGTGGGACTGACCAATGCATTGAATGTATCTAGCCTCAAGGGTTTGTTTTGAAAGTACTTTGTACAAACATTAAAGTCATTTGGTCTCTTAGATTGAAACATATTGTTTAATCTTACAATAAGATGCAAGTTCTGGTTTGTTTCATTGTTCACATCAGTATCAAGGTCCTTTTGTAATATCCCTATGAGCAGTCTAGTACATATCACCACCAATAGGCAGCAAAGGTAAACCATAGATATAAAAGATATATTGGCATCATCATATTTGAATACATGTGTACTACATATATTTATCTCAGATGAAGATCATAATATGGACTGAAGTATATTTGGAGCCGACTTTATATGTCGTATGGAGCATTATCAGTATTTTAGATTGTTCCAATGATGCATCTCTGATTATATAAGTTTGTTCTATGAAGTGTCCTTATCATCACTTTCAAATTTATACAAGTGCAAGGAGTATGTGCTTTGGGATGGTATCAAATTATTGTGTATATACGTACAAGTTCAATGACTCTCAAAGTGTTCTCCCAACAACTCTTGTACACCATCCTGGAGCAGCAAGGTATAAAGTCAGAAGAAGAAGGCCTATAAACAATCAAGAGAGAAATAATGCAACCCTTCACCATTGATGTCAAAGGGGGAGGACAAGAGAGTAGAAGAAGAAAGGCTCTTCTGAAAAGAAATCAGAGGAAGAAAGATAATAAACTTCTCAGAATGAAAGGGGGAGGAAGTCCTAGAGGAGGTATTGGAGTATTGGTGGATGTGTTGCCATAAATGCCAAAGGCGAATACTGTTGGAAATATTTTCATTGATGGAAAAGGAGCACAAAGGAGCAGCACCACAACCAGAAATAAGACAAAGGAGAAGATCAGGAAACAATGCACAAAGAAGCATAGGCAGCAAAGAAGCAGAGGCAGTAGAGGAAACAAAGGCAACAAATGAAAGCTCAAGATGGTGTAATGGTTATATGAATACCTAGAAGAACAAGATTAGGAGAGATTTGTAGAAGTAGCATGGAAATAGAGGCAGCGAAGGTAGGAGAGGCAGAAAAGGCAGCAGAGAACCAACAAAGGCATGTAGCAAGCGTAAGAATCCCAAGTCGGAGTGAGTAACGAATAGAAGAACAAGCTCAGGAGAGATCAGTGCACTTAGAAATTGAATAAAGCTCAGGAAGGATAGCAGAGATGCAGAGGAGCGACGATAGCTGAAAGAAGGAAAATCAACTAAGACAAAGAAATCTTAGAAGAATTCCAAGGGAGGCGATCGGATGGAAAATATCTTGTAATATTCTTAAATTAGCATGCAACTAATGGGAATATTGATTTTTTCTTTTAGCACCTAGTAGATGAATAAATGGGAAAAGAGATCCATACTTGTCTTGAATAAGCATTAAATCCCTCTTGATGTGAAAAGGGATCATAATAATAACTGGATCTAGCACTCACATGTGTGAACAAGGCATAATGGATGTGGAAAAAGTCAAGTTTGACCAAGTCAACAACATAAATGTGGGAGGAGTGGATCATCAATAAAAATAGCTCAATATCAATAAGGATCAGTCTAGAAAACTATATGAGAGCTTGATTGAAGACCCTTAGGTGTGAAAAGGGTTGAAGCAGGTTGAAGAGGTCAACCTTGACCAAATCAAACAATGTTGTTATGGAAGAGTGGTATTGATGAAGGTACAACACAATTTTGGAGGGATATTGATTGTGTGATGGTGGAAACCCTAATGAGTGGGACCCAAGGTGATAAGGCTCACATATTTTAAAAGGAAGAGGATGTAAGCCATATGGGGTTAGCCTATGAATTATATTTTGATGTGTCTGCTTAGACTTTGCTCTCTTTAGCTATTTAGCTAAGATTGTTGGTGTTGTTTAGCACTAAGGTATTCCTGTTTAGGAATTCCATCTCTTCCCTTTGAGAAGTTCTTGGGAGAGACCTGATATATCATTCCACACAACCAGCATTGGGGCCAAGCTTCATTCTTCATATACAGCGCAGTTTCTGCAGGATATTGTGTTGAGTTGCAGGGTGTTGCAGTGGAGGGTTGAGAAACCCACTTTCTGAGTTGGTTTTGCATAGAAGGAAGGATTCCTTCTTTTTGGAGATCAGTTTGGAGGGTTCCTGAGCTTATTTCATACCTTTGGCAGTAGGCCAACCTATTTCCATCACTTACAGCATTATTCAAGTCTGGAATTGCATTATTTTTGGAGGGCAGCTTCAGCAAGGGATCTTGTGGTTCTTTTTGGGAGTTTTCCTGGGATTGGAGGGTATATCCTTCCATGGGGGAAGACCTTTGATCAGATCTACATTATTTCAGCCTTATATACTCCTATTTTTTATTTTGCAATTATTATTCAGTCTCATAGCTGAAGATCACCATTTGTATTTGGGTGGATTCCTAGAAACCCTTTCCGGGTTCTCTAGAATTTGTATAAAGGGGACTAGATCTCATTACTTGAGCCATATTGTTTAATATAATATCCAATATATGTGTCTCTATTATTTCTGTGAATAAACCCTCATTAGACTGTGCTATCTCTTTATTCATTAATTTCATGTTGCAGTAGTTTTGGGGTTTCATCATTTTTGAGCTATACTAGGTGTGGGAGGCTTGTTTACCTCACCTAGTTTGATTTTTTTTCTGATATATTCTTGGATTTAGATGGTATATTGTCATATATAAGGGATCCAAGTTTTGATTTCATTTTTTATAGCATATATTTCTGAAAAAATGTTTTTCATCCATGCATTGCTGAGCATTTCCATTTTGGGATATTACAGTGGTATCAGAGCATGATCTTTGGCTCAGCCTATGAACTTCAAGCCAAGATGCTATAAGGAGAAGGAAAGATAAGAATGATGGAGAGAATGAGCTTTGTATCATCATTTTTCAAATCTATGAAGAACCTCTCCAAGGAGGTTAAACAGAAAGAAGAAAAGAGGAGCAGTGAAACTTCTAAAGGGTTTTAAGAGGAGGAAGGCCCATGCACTTCCTATGATTAGAAAATGAAACTATTGTTGCAGAGAGCTTCAAAACATTTGAATATACCATTTCATTTTGAAAAAGAGGACAAATTGCAGAAATATAAAGGACACTTGGATCACAAGATTCTAAGTGAGTACCTTGTTGAGTACAAATCTCAACCTAGAGCCTTCAAGGAGACTCTAGCTTTCCCTTAGTTCATTCAATTGGAGGAAGAAAGGAGACCTTGTAGCAAAGGGATAATCAAGGGCAATAGGTTTCTATTGTCTACTTTTAATGGGTCATCCACAACAAGGGCTTGGGCAAGGAAACTAGATGCATTCTTCCTACTACATCCAGTGGTAGAAAGAGAGGATGTAGAGATTGTAGTGCTGCACCTTGAGGGTTAAGCAAAAATTTGGTGGTTCATCCATTTGAGTCATGCAAGAGTGACTACTTTTGCTGAGTTTACTCAAAGGTTGGTTAGAAAATTTGGCAAAGAGAAATCATAGGAGGAGAAGCCCTCACCACCATTGGAGGAGACTTGTACCAGTGATGTCACAACCTTGGAGGAGTAGCCATCAATATCAGCAGTTGGGGGAGCCAACACATTGGAGGGAGGAACTCTTGCAGCCATACGAGGTGTTCCCAAGTCCCATAAAGGTATGATTAAATTTCCACTTTCTATTATTGCAGCAAATATTTTAGAGGGTTGTGGAAATCTACCTTTGCATGACCAAGGGTCAACACATATTACTGATTTGGAGCAACAGGATTGCACTGCGCTGTGCAACCTTGAATTGATCAAGAGCGGGATGAACCATCATCCTAGTGTGCCACTATTAAGCTGCACACCACACTTGGGGTTGGGGTGTGAATTTTTGGAGGATAGGATGAACCTTGTCTCAAAAAAACTTATACAGAACCATATGTTCATCCTTGAGTTGGAATATGAGACAGCCAGAACACCATGGAGGATATTAACAACATTGTCAATAACTAGCAGTGAGGAGGTTTTTCCTTCAGAACACTTGGATATTTATGGATTCAAGATGATCATGGGTGTGAGATCTTTTCTAGGAGATCTCAAAGGAGCTGAATTTCAACATCCCATGAACTTTAAGAAGAGAAATCTGATTTGGGAAGATGGTAGTCTTCATTGAGAGGGTACCAAGGTAGAGAATGATGGGAGGCACCCACATTTGGATGAATGGGTGTGGTTGGTGAGAAAGAGGCTAGAAAGCTACTAGAAAATATATGGCACTAGGCAGCAGGAGGCTTGGCTGTGTTGGCTGCTCTTGAAGGAGTTTGGCCATCATGTGACATATCCTCTTTCTAAGGGTATGTGGGTGGAGAAAGTTTGGCAGGATACTTGCATCATAGGGCAGAAAGGGGTGTGAATGCATTGTGTTGATATGACATCCTTCATGTAAATCATTATGTTGTATGATGGAGGTATGAGGAGGCAGCAAAAGCTATTGTTGCTTTGGTTGTTCTTGGGAGAGCATGGGTAGATTTTCTCTCACACTTTGCATGATGTTGCAAGAGTAGGAGATGGAAATATCATGGTGCAAAGGGGCTACTCCTTAGCCTCGGATGATCGGGAGGTACTTCCACTTTGGAAGGAATTTCCTATATGTAGCAGTATTATGGGAGATGTCTTTGACAATGGGCATGTCAAATAATGGAGCTATGAGTTGGCAAGAGCCTATTTAGATAGGCCAATAGCGCTGTCATTTGGAAGCTTGATTTTATTGATGGAGTGTCCCTAGGATCACTTCACACATGATACACTTGGTGAACAAGGAGGAGGTGAGAGAGATGGAGTAGTGGATGGAAACATCTCTTACAGAGATATGATCTTCTTAACTTGGATTTTCAAGCATAAGAAGGATGATCTTCATGCAGCATATGATTCATTCCTCTTCATGGGAGTATGTCATACCACTATGGAGGACTTATTCATTGATCCACATAACATCTTACTTCTAGTACATGGTAAGAAGTTTGTTTTTGCATTTATTGATTATCTATCATAGTATTTTCATACTCTCACCATTTCTATTCAGTGCATTGCTCTACAAGAGGGCAAGCTTCTCATTGGGCTCCATGGTAAATTTTAGACCAAATTATATGATGGAGACAACCATATTTTGTGTGGCCTTGGGAAAGTGTTTTATTATTTCATGTATTCTCAGTTGATGTACGTAGCAATTTACTATTCACTAGTAGATGTAATGACATACATAAGTAGCCATTTGTCAAGAAACAACTTGCCATGTTATTTTCTGAAACAGCAGTTAGGGAAACTGTGTTGTGACCACTTGGGAAATTGTTGGTATCTTTCAGCACTATATGAAACCTTCAGCAATTTTCTCATTTGGATGCCATATGATGATCATGTCCTATTCATCATATATGGGATGGTTTGGGCCAGCTTGGTTTACAACGTTGGAGAGGAGATCTTTGGAGATCTAGTCTCCTTATTACCACTTGAGGGAAACATTATTGCAGCCCAAGATCATCATATACTCTACACTTATCATAAGTGGAGAGGAGGATAGTGTGGGTAGACTATTTTTTCTATCATGTTTATATTTTCAGCCCACCTACATTGTAGGAGCCAAAGGTGGAGGAGAATTTTCAGGAGTTGCCATGTTGGGAGGTAACTCATTTTGTATGGATGATAGATTGGGGATGGGAGATTCATATGGGGATGGTAGATCTAAATATATATCAGACATCATGCCTCAAGAAGGCCTTTATATTGCCCATTTTTTCCTCCATGGATATTTTACTTTTACATAATGATAGCTATTTGGGATGCTCACCAAAAGCTAGCTTGCATACTTGGGAGGGGCAACTTGGAGAGGTATTGATGAGACAAAATCTTGATCCTTGGAGGATTTTATCATACGAGGATGCTACAGGGGGAGAAGAGGAGTTTATTCAGTTCTATCCTTGCAGTTGCTTGAGGACAAGCAACATTTGGGAGGGGAGGATTGTAATATTCCTAAATTAGCATGCAACTAATGGGAATATTGATTTTTGCTTTTAGCACCTAGTAGATGAATAAATGGGAAAAGAGACCCATACTTGTCTTGAATAAGCATAAAATCCCTCTTGATGTGAAAAGGGATCATAATAATAACTGGATCTAGCACTCACATGTGTGAACAAGGGATAATGGATGTGGACAAAGTCAAGTTTGACCAAGTCAACACATAAATGTGGGAGGAGTGGATCATCAATAAAAATAGCTCAATATGAATAAGGATCAGTATAGAAAACTAAATGAGAGATGGATTGAAGACCCTTAGGTGTGAAAAGGGTTGAAGCAAGTTGAAGAGGTCAATCTTGACCAAATCAAACAACGATGTTATGGAGGAGTGGCATTGATGAAGGTACAACACAGTTTTGGAGGGAGATTGATTGTGTGATGGTGGAAACCCTAATGAGTGGGACCCAAGGTGAGAAGGCTCACATATTTTATAAGGAATAGGATGGAAGCCATATGGGGTTAGCTTATGAATGATATTTTGATTTGTCTACTTAGATTTTTCTCTCTTCAGTTGTTTAGCTAAGATTGCTGGTGTTGTTTAGCACTAAGGTATTCCTATTTAGGAATTCCATCTCTTCCCTTTGAGCAGCTCTTGGGAGAGACCTGATATATAATTCCACACATCCGACATTGGGGCCAAGCTTCAGTCTTCATATACAATGCAGTTTCTACAGGATATTGTGTTGAGTTGCAGGGTGTTGCAATGGAGGGTTCAGAAACCCACTTTCTGAGTTGGTTTTGAATAGGAGGAAGGATTCCTTCTTTTGGGAAATTAGTTTGGAGGGTTCCTAAGCTTATTTCAGACCTTAGGTAGTAGGCCAAACTATTTCTATCACTTACAACATTATTCCAGTCTGGAATTGCGTTATTTCTGGAGGGCATCTTCAACAGGGGACCTTGTGGTTCTTTTTGGGATTTTTCCTGGGATTGGAGGGTTTATCCTTCCATGGGGGAAGACCTTTGATCAGATATACATTATTTCAGCCTTCTATACTCCTGTGATTTATTTTTTTGTGATTATTCAGTCTCATAGCTGAATATCACCATTTGTATTTGGGTGGATTCCTAGAAACCCTTTCCGGGTTCTCTAGAATTTGTATAAAGGAGACTAGATCTCAGTCCTTGCGCCATATTAATTAATATAATATCAGATCTATTTTTCTCCACTATTTCTATGTATAAAACCTCATTAGACTTTTTTTTCTCTTTATGCAGTAATTTTATGTTGCAATAGTTTTTGGGTTTCAGCGTTTTTGAGCTATACTAGGTGCGGGAGGCTTGTTTACCTCACCTAGTTTGATTTGTTTCTGATCTATTCTTGGATTTAGATGGTATACTGTCAGATCTAAGGGATCCAAGTGTTGATTTCATTTTTTATAGCATATATTTCTGAAAATGAATTTTTCATGCATGCATTGCTGAGCATTCCCATTTTGGGATATTACATATCGAATCACAGAATCAAAGTATTAAGAATTAATAGCAGATATCAGAGCGAGTAGAAGAGATGAATAAGATCCATGTGAAGGATGAGCGGACAGTTAGGATTAGATAGCGTAAGTGAAGACGAGAGATGAACGGATGAGATTGAATCGTGAGTTCGCACATCACAAATATTAGTGGATAGTGTTAAGGTCGTCGCAAGGTAAGTTAAACTGTATGCAATGTGAAGTGGAGAAGGTTATGTGTCAACACTTCACAATATTGCAGATCGCAAGAAATAGAGGGTAACCACAAAGTAAATATTATAAAGTGTGAAGTGTGATCAAATGAGGATCATTAGATTTGGGGGCAGATCAACGGCAGATGGAAAATCGCGAGCCCGCACATCGCAAATGTTAGCAAATAGCACTAAGGTATGTTAATTCTTTTGTGTCCTGTTATATGCACCATGTTATAAATTATACGATGTTGATTGCTAATCATATGTATGTTAATATTCAATGTTTTATTTTTGAAACACATGTATGTTGATAAAACTCGAAAATTATAACTCCGCGTATAAAAGGAGAGTTATGTGGAGCATAACCCACAGATCCGCGGTTTTGGTTAAAGAAGTCGGCCAAGATGAACAGTGTTATGCAGTTGCAGTTACATGTTAAAAGAAAAGTCTGAACATAGCAAAGTAAAGGCTCAGACAAGTAAAAGGACCCGACCTCGTGCAGAACAGTGCAATAGCATGGGTCAAGTAGGGGAAAAAGGGTAGTTATGCAGCACAGTTGAAATATAACTGCAGAAATAGAAAAGACAAAGGAACAACAAGCATAAGAGGAAAAACACACAGCAAAGATAAGAAGCTGGAAGGGCTGAATTGGAATATTATTGTAACTGTAAATGTATTAATTATTTTATATTGTTTGTTATTCAAAGGCAAGTCTCCGTAGGAAAATAAAAACTCCAATTTGATGTTGTAATGATTGTATATATTGTCGTAACATTCAGAATATGTTGAGTGAGGAAATGAGTGGGTGCAAGGCAAGAGTCGTGCCTATTCACTTCATATTCCCTATAGAATGCAAACATTCATAAATTTATCTGTATAAAACAGGTAATATCAGGATGAAAAGATATGAGGAGGATAGAGGAATAAAGAGAAAGGGTGCAATAGATTTTAAGAGTGTAGAAGAGATTAGAAAGCTGTAGAATTGAAAAGAGCAGAAGAATGTAAGAGAGCTGCAGAATGTTAGAGAGTGGAAGAATAAGAGAGAGTAGATAGATATGTTGTGAATATCCAGAGTTGATATGAAATAGATTTGAAGGCTGGAAGGGCTTTAGTGAAGAAGGATAAAAATAGATATGACATCTAGGTAAATCAGCATATGATTTTATTGTAGTGTGAGGAAGTTGGTGCTTCCGTATCAAGTTGTAGCTTGATAGATGTCCAATTGTAGCTGGTTGAGGTAGGAGCCTCCTGTGGGTTGTAGCCTATAGAAAATACATGGGATTTGGTGCTTTTGTTTCAATTTGTAGCTTGATAGAGAGGTAGGAGCCTCCTATGGGTTGTAGCCTGTAGAAAACAGATGGGGTTGGAGCTTCCTTACAAGTTGTATCTTGCAGAATTTGAGGTAGTAGCCTCCTATAGGTTGGAGCCTACAGAAAATCAGTGGTGAGAGGGATTTGGATCTTGCCTTTGCATCACAACAATATTAAGATGTGTTTTCTCCCTTATGGGTTTCCACTTATATCTGTTTTCCATGTGCATGATGATTATCTATTGATGCTCTCTATTTAGTCTGCTTAATACTCGTTTCTCACATATCAAGATTGTTGTTTCATTATATAATAAGTTACTCATGAAATTAAGGTGTAAATAAGTTTAAATAAAAGTTTAAAAGTCCATGAATATATTAAACTGATTCACCCCCCCCCTCTTAGTTTAACTAAGGGTTCAACATGTTTAGCTGATCAGCCAAGTTAAGTGAAATATAAATTAGTTTCCCTTCTGTGATTTCCTTTCTGAAAATTAAATTAGTTTCATTTCCATCATTTCCTTTCTACAAATTAAATTAGTTTCATTTCCATCATTTCCTTTCTGAAAATTAAATTATTTTCATTTCTATCATATCCTTTCTGCAAATTAAATTAGTTTCCTTTCTGTCATTTCCTTTCTGCAAATTAAATTAGTTTCATTTCCATCATTTCATTTATGCAAATTAAATTAGTTTCATTTCCATCATTTCCTTTCTGAAATTTAAGTTAGTTTCCTTTATTTCATTTCCTTCCAGCAATTTACTTTCCAGTCCTTATCAAAGTTTGAGAAATAGCACCCTTTTGTAAAGCAGAAGATGATTCCATGAGAAAAATGCATCTGTTGCGTATATAGCAATGTCACCTCCAAGTTTGTATGAACCCTGGGTTGATAAAGTAAAGTAGGGCAGCCCCTGGGATTTGCAGCACTCTTGGTGCAATACCAAGGCTCACCACTTTTTGGCGTCGTTGTTGTGGAGGTGTCTAGTAGATGCTTTGATTTTGTTTTAGCATTCTTTTCTTCTTTCCTTTCTTTTCATGTTATTTCAAAAATATTGAAAAAATACAAAAAAAAAATCTAATTTTCATGCCTCGTAGGAGTAGTAATACTCAAAGACAAATCTTACCTAAAACCCCCACTTCACCTCCTAGGCACCCTTCACTCTTCCTCAGTGATAGTGAAATTGAACTTCCTAAAGGAGATCCTTTTGAATACTCTGAGGAACCTATTTGGGAAGAAGAAGAAAACCATGGTCCAACTAAGGGACCTGCATCACCTATCTTAACCATGGCTGGGATCTAGAGAGCCTTTCCCATAAGAGAGGCAAATGGGGAAACTAAGATGAAAAAAATTAGCCCCTCAAATCTTCCACACTTCCATGGATTTACCTCTGAGGATCATGACACATTCATGTTTTAATTTTCTTTTGTCTGTAGGAATTATGACTACACCTCTAATGATCAGAAGTTGAAGCTATTCCCATCCACCTTTAAGGGTGTAGCCTTGTGCTGATTCATGGTTTTTCCTGGGGACATCATCACCACATGGGCATAGATGCAAGAAACCTTCAACAAAAAGTACAAATACTATTGTAGGTCCAAGGAAACTAAGGATGAGATATTGAGGATGACTCTAGGGCCCGATGAATCCCTAGAGGTTTATGAAGAGAGGTTTCAATTAAACTATAAGAGAGCCAATTGTACTCTTGATCCTGCATCACTTAAATTTGTACTTCTTCAAGGGATCAGAGAAGAGATGATAGAAACCTTGAATATGCTATCAGGAGGAGATATCTACCAACTGCTTTATGAAACAATCAAAACGGTCTTTCAGAACCATTCTAGGGCATGCAAGAAGATGGGCAGAGCCAGCCAAAACACATCCAATACCCCTTCCTCTTCCACCTCCATAAAACATGATATTGGAAACATGCTAGAGGACTTCAAGAGTGACATGTTGCACACCCTTTCTTTGAAAATGGACACAATGAAAATCAAAAGGAAGAAAGAGGAAGCAGAGAGAGCCCTGGGCATATTTTGTCCTAGATGTACCTGGAAGTACCCAAGAAATGAATGTCCACTGAATTCCATGGATATTTGGCTATTTTGTGAGGAGAATCATGCCACAAAAATGTGTCCCTCCTTACCTAGACTTAAGGTTGTATATCAAGGTGGGGAAGTAATTCCAGAGCAACTATGTTTCATCAACCAGAGAAGGACTCAAGGCCCTCAGACATATCAATAAGGTATGCAAGGTGCACATTACTCTTGCTATAAAAAAAATCATAGTGCACCTGTGAAACCTTGATACACCCTCACTTCTCCATCCTTTTCTACACCTCCTACTTGGCCTTACAACCCTCCATAGCATCTTCATCCAGGGAATCAACCATTTCAACAATATGTTCCACAACAACCTCAGTGGAAAAATCCATCCCAAGGGTGGAGGCCTCAACACAATCAACCACTTATTCTAATGCCTCCACCCCAACCTCAACCTCAACTTACTCATGCTGCTCCACCTAGGCTACCTCAAATACCTGCACAGCCAAATCCGAACCCGAACAACAGACAAGCACAACAAGCTCCGAGTGGAGAAACATCCTATCCATCTTATGTTGTGGATATACAGGAGGTTAATCTCAGGTCGAGAATAGTACTCCCAAAAAACCATCCTCCATATCCACCTGTAGAGGTTGAGGAGAAAAAGGAATAAGGTAACACCCAGATCCAACAACCTCCTTTTCCCTAGTGCTTGATCCACCCTAGTCAACACACCTAGAGGAGACTAAACTTCTGGGAGAATTGTAAAATTTGGGTGTAAATATACCACTTCTCCATGACATTAAGGATGTCCCTATCTACAATAGGCTCATAGAAAAAAGTGCTTCAAGAGACCTGGGAGAAATAAGAGAGATACCCCTTCCATCAATGTGGTAGGACAGTTGTATGACCTAATGTCGGGAAGGGTGATATTTCCAAAGTACCTGGACCCTAGTAGTCTACTTGTTGATGTGCACATCGATGGTGTCATAGTCCCGAACACTCTGATTGATCTAGGTGCTACCATCAATGTCATAACCATGGAAAATATGTTGAAACTTAATCTCCAAGGGACTTTGAGGAAAACCACAACAGTTCTGTAACTTGCAGATCGGTCCACAGTAACTCCGGAAGGAATTGTTGAGGATATGATGGTTACCATTGACTCTTGGGAGTATCCTACATATTTCCTAGTCCTGAAACCAAAAAGCAAGTTTAATGGTTATCCTCTCATCTTAGGGAGACCTTGGTTAGCCACTACAGATGCTTATATTAGCTGTCAGGCCAGAAACATGACTATCAAAAATGGGCCTTTGTCCAAACAACTAGTGTTATACCCTCCAACCCAAACTTCCATTGATCATGATCTACCTATATGGTTGGAGGATGAAGAAGATGAGTTATATAACACTGCCCCTATGTCTACCATAGATGTTATTCTTAGAAAGGGGTAGCTTGATGAAGATGAACTCATTGACCATGCCATTCAAAAGATGTCCTCCACTAACATTCCTCTCGAAACCTTAGTCAAAGAGTCTGAAATCCAACCTTGGATGGAAGTGCACTCAGTTGAGTCAACCTCTTAAACCACCAAGGCTATTGATTTTGGCCCATCCAGATCTTTAAAAATCAACCCAAATGTCTCGAATGAGTAAGAGAAGCAGTTATGCTAGCTTTTGAAAGAGAATCTAGATGCACTTTCTTGGGATTACAAGCACATGAAAGGGGTTCATCCTTCAGTATGCAAACATCGTATTTACCTCAAAGAAGGATGAAAGCTTGTGAGACAACCCCAAATAAGGATGAACATGACTCTTAAGGACATAGTCAAAGAAGAGCTACAGAAACTATTGGATGCAGGGTTCATATATCCTATATCCGACAGTGTGTGGGTATCTCCTCTTTTACTAGTCCCAAAGAAGAATGGGAAGTGGCTAATTTGTGTTGATTATCGAGAACTTAACAAATCCACCAAGAAAAACCATTTCCCTTTGCCCTTTATAGACCAAGTCCTAGATGACCTTGTAGGGAAGATGTTCTTTTCCTTCTTAGATGGGTTCAGTGGGTAAAATCGGATTCAAATCAACCATGAAGACCATGATAAGACTATTTTCACCTTCCCTTAGGGTACCTTCTCTTATCAAGTCCTACCCTTTGGGCTGTGCAATGCCCCAGCCACCTTCCAAAGAGTTTTCCTGCACATTTTTTCTGAGTTATTCCATGACACTGTTGAAATCTACATGGATGATTTCACACCATATGGGGGTTACTTCTAGGAATCTCTCTCCAATTTGGGTAAAGTACTGAGAAGGTGTATTGAGATGCATCTCTCCGTGAGCCCAGAAAAGTGTGAATTCCTAAAGAAAGTAGGAGTTGTGTTAGGGCACTCCATCTCCCAAGAAGGAATACATGTAGACCCAAAAAAAACCACTATTATCAAAAGTGTAGCTTCTCCTCAAAAGTAGAAATAAGTCATGAGTTTCTTAGGCTTAGCTAGTTATTATAGAAGGTTCATCAAACATTTCAGCAAGATGGCATCACCATTATTTGGGTTATTGGCCAAAGATTCTGAGTTTATTTGGTCTGGTCCTTGTCAAGAGGCTTTTGAGCTCATTAAGGAAACTTTTACTACCGCCCCCATTTTCCAAGGCCCAAATTGGACTCTGCCTTTCCACATCCACACTGATGCATTCAAAAAAGCTGTAGGGGTGGCATTAAGACAATTAGAGGAAAAATTCCCTTATTCCATCTATTTCATCATCAAGAACTTGTCTAAGTCTGAGCTTAATTATACTATTACTGAGAAGGAGATGTTAGCCATTGTCCATGCTTTGAAAAAATTCAGACATTATGTAACTGGATATTCGAACTTCATTCACACTGACCATGCTGTTGTGGCCCTATAATTTACAATATTGGCAAGATAAACGATAGAGGACAACATCAAACCACTTTGGAATCTAAGGACCTAGCCTTCCTAGATTTAGAGAGGGCTCTCTCTATTTATGATTTAAATTCTCCTTAAAATTATGAATGTTGATATTAGGCTAGTTATAGTAATGATGGCATTGGTTGTTTTGAATGATTTTGTTGGTTAGATTAGCAGTTCTGTAGGGATTAATCCATTGGGCTATGGAGTCAAACGTTGGATTAGTACATCAATGTCTAAGAGCATCACAGGGAAAGCTAACTGTGCTAAATGGATCTCTCGATCAATATGAATTATGGGGTGATATAAATAGTAAGTTTCAGTAGTGACTAAAGTGAAGTTAAGAATTCATTGATCAGACTTCAGCAGAAAACATTTAGATTTTAAATGCAGACAAATTTAAGGTGCTCTAACAACAAATCTTGATCTAAAATTTCTGATTTACAATTAGATGAACATATGCACATCCAGGAAAACAACGGAAACATTTAAGACAGAGAAGTAGCACATCACCATTTTAACACAACTCAAAAATCTTGTAAATGGTATTCGATTATTGATGTCTAGCTCCAAAATTACAGTGCTCCAATATAGTAGTTCTTACAATGTTGGGTCTAACAATATCCAACCCTTGATAATGAAAATTCAAGTAGTATTTAACTAGAAACTAAGTCGGTTTCTCTAATATATTTTGGAAAACTTCATTAATTACAATCAAACTAAAATTATATGAGTGTGGCCATCCAAGGCCCGAACAAAGAAAATATCTGACAAAACATCGCCTGTAGAATTAATTTTAGCTTTTCTTCATGAATTCAAAAAGTGGTTTGGAAGTGGCTGAGATGGTTGTGAAGAGGCAACGACGGGTGGCTCTGACATCTGGCTCTACTTTTGGCCGCCTATGCTGGATCATTAAATATGATGTGATGATGGAACTTTAATCAATTGGCGGATGTGTTAATGTGTCCACCATGCCTTTTCACTCTTGGAACATACACAATCTGTTCCACTCCTTGGTGGGAATTCTTGTACCTGTGAACTGTTGGTATACTTCATCCACCTTTGTGTATCTGCTGAAAGTGAGACTGGTGAGGAAAACATGCTTCAACTCATGTTGAATAAAGGTTTCATGGCTTAGGAGATCCAAGACAACTTTCCCAGTCACATTTCCTTTGATGCTGGCCAATTTGGTGGTGTCCTTAGCTGTTTCTCTGAGCTTAGTCATATAATCTCCCTATTGGACCAGCTTATTATTAATTACATATAGTGAGGGCAACCCTTTTGCCTCCAGGGGTTCAATCTTGTTCAAGAATCTGATGATGGCCATGTCCAATTCATGACACTTCTCCTCCAAATGCCTTACTAAATTCCTCCTAGTGAGGACCGTTTCACCTGTAATATGGTTGTTGTTCTATCCTATACCTCCATCTCTTCAAGCTCATAGCTGGCCTTGGAGTTGGGAATTTTATGATTTTAGGAGCTGTGCTTGGCATATTTCCTAACTCCCCATTTTCTTTTTCAATGGCCATTGTGCACTTGTCAACCAACTCTTTCTGTTCAAAAATAATGTTTATGGAGTGCCAAATTTCATCTACTTACTGTATGATACTACCCCAAATTATGAGTTTCATTTGGCCCAGGATGCTGCTGGTTGAAAATTCCTTCTTTGCCTTCTCCAACCTCTCAATCTGCTTCTTGGCTATCTCATGGGCAGTCTTAGACCTGGCCTTTTGATCTCTCAGAATGAAAATCTATGCTTCCAATTTCTTGATCTCTTGTGATTGTAGGGTCATACTTTCCATGGCCTATGACAACTGATCTGTCCCACTGGATGCTCCAACAGTTGCTAGAACAATTGATGGAATTATTGAAATGGGGACACCTTCAAGTGGAATAAGTGCCACTCGAGCTACTTCTTATTTTTCCTTTAGTAGCTTCTCCATCTCGGTCTCCATATATTTGATTTGGGTAGACTTTTCAATACCTCACTTCATTAAATCTGCCTTTTGTGACTCCTCTTCCTCAATGCCTTTTTCCAAGTGATCTTCTGTTACTGAAATCTTGAGCTGTTTCCTAAGGGCTGCTATGTCAGTGTTCTTCTTCTTCAAAAGCTCCTCCACAGCTTGAACATTGGCTGGGTCATAACCAAGCTTCACTACTAAATCTTATAAATACTTGATCCTTGAGTCTTTAGCCATGGCCGATATCCTCTCCATATTGAGCTATGATTGAGCATTGAATAAAGATACATGTAGTTTTGAAATCTCATAGCAGTACTTGTCAAGAGGTGGAGGCCACCATCTCTCTGCCTTCCTGTAATCTCCTGATTCTTGGGGTCTTGGGACCAAGGCTTCTTGAAATTCCATCTTCATCCTTCCTTTCTCAGTGTCAAAGACAGATAGTAGGCTGCTTTGTGAACTTGGGGTCTGCTTTCAGAATTGATTGTATGTGTTAGTCTTCAGCACATCATTTCTCAACTTTATCTCCTTGAATGTGTCATAAACTAATTTTTCTTGGCCTTCTATGGTAGGCCTAGAAGTAGATGTCTACAAGATTTTCTCTAGAAAATACATTGTGGCTAAGGATGTAGGTGAGGCCATTGTTTTATCACCCACTGGAGATGACCTAGGAGTGTCTGCAATATGAATCACTGTTTGTTGTCCTGATTCTCCTCCTTGATCAATATTCAAGTGAATTCTTTCCCTCTTCCTATATCTTAGTTTGAATTCTTTACTAGAGGTATCATTCACCGAAGGTGACTAGTCCTTTCTTGGCCTCTTGCTCCCTATCTCTTGTTCTTGCTCTTTCCCCTTGTCTTTTTTTCCTTCTGCACTTTTCCTTGCTTATGGTGTTGGGGTTTGGATGCCTGAAGTGGAGATCACCTGTTCCTCCTCTTCTTCAAGGGTGTTGGTCACCCATTCTGTTTGATTAGCATACTGCTCAATTTCAACTCTGTGTGTGTGAACATAGGGTGTGGATTTGTTTTCCACCCTTTTCTTGGAGATAACCCCTGCAGGGTCATAAGACCATGTGAAACTGTGGTTGAAACCCATATCTTTCAGTATCGTCTTTGCCTCCTCCCTTGCTTCTCTACTATTACAAATGAAAGTCCCAATTTGTGTCTTGATCTTGAACTGAGCCTTCTTCTTTGTAGAAACAAAGTGGAGCTCATCTGCAGGTATCATTTTCCTTATGTACTCTAGTGCAAAGACCCTCATGGAGAGTAACTTTTGCAATTTGTAAGGGGCTAGCTCACTTCCATAGACTTGAATCTTTGTGTAATTTTCATACAAGTACCAATCTATTGTCTTCACTTTCTCTATTAGCTACATGGTTTTCATGATTTCTTCACTTATCCTAGGATCTGTTGCACTGCTGAGTGTGCTGATGGCTAGGTGCACAAACAAATCCACAAAATCCTTGTATGTATAATTATTCTAATATTTTGATAGTATGGTGGTCTAGAAAATGACAGATTGAGGCTCATCATCTTCATTTACCTTGTTCATCTAAATTTGAAACCTTCTGGACTAGAAATAGACAAACATATATACCAACATGCAGGTGTATTTGAAAACCTCCTCTGTATTAAACCTTAAAAATTGTTCATGGATGGCCTCTGCAAGAAACTGAGAATAGATGAATAGGAAAGTGGGTTTAGCATCACAAGAAAGAGTGGACAAAAAACCTATTACAGCTTCATCTACCCATTGATCAGTGTGATATCCCAATAGATAAGATAAAATAGTGACAATGTATTTGGTCCTATCGGGAAAGATAGATGAGGGATAAGGAGGTATATTTTTAGGTATTGGGGCATCAAGGGCCATGAAAAATTGAAAATTTTTGGCTCTATTGGCCAAGTAAAGCTTCTAGTAAAATTACCGAAGTGTCTCATAATAGAAGGGGACTTCTTGTTTAGGAGTGAGGGCCTGTATCATCTGCTGAATGGATTGGGAATTGATAGCGAACATGATTTCTCCTATTAGGGTGACTATAGTTATCTGATTAATTTCATAACAAATTTGGCACTTCTTGATGAACTATGGGAAACTAGGGGTTTTTGGAAAGATGTAAAGAGGTAATTGGGTCTCCCGTAGACCTATAGCATCGTCTTCTTCCATGAATTTATCCTCAAGCCAGTAGTATACATCGCATAAATCAAAGTCTAACTCTGTCTTATGGATCTTATAGTCTCTGTCTATTAGGGCCAAGTAAACCAAGTCCACTTGTGGGTAGACCATAGGATTAAAAGGCTCCTGGTCTTTCTTAGGAGGCATGCTTCTTCAATGATTCTTCTTTCATAACCTGCAATGTAGAATGGGATGACGGAAGGGGGAAAAAAGAAAAGGAAATTGCTAAGAATCAGCACTAGGGGAGGGATATGACAGAAGGGGATCATGAATAGGATTGAATAGTCTAAAGGAGCTCTATAATCCGATTCATAGAGAGTTGAAAACTCTTCTTTGATGAACAAATGGTTCTTCAGAAGTAGTTTTCACTTTCTCTGATAATACCTGCGAATTCAACACCTACAACAATTTGACAATAACTGACAGAGTAAACTATGTATTTATGCCTAATTTTGTCTTAAAAACAATGATTTGGTGGTGTGGAGGTGGCACGGGTCCGTTGGAAAATGACCCAAACCTTTATGGCGCAACGAATGTGTTGGTGTGGGTGATGGGATAGGATGGAGGGCAAGAGCAAGAGAATACATGGCCACAATGGTGCGGATAATGGTCAACAGGTGTAGTGGTATGGTTACACAGTAAAATCATTTTTGGAGGGGGGCATGAGCAGTATGTGGTTATGGAGCAGAGAGGTGTGAAGTAATATGGGCACGCCACGTAGCAGGGAAGGTGGTATGGGATACCTCCCATTTCGGAGCCCTCCCCCCCTTTGTTAACGTTCATCAAGTGAGGGGGGGCCGAAAAGCCTTCTAGACCATCCAATGTATGGGGGTGAGCGGAGATGGTGGGGAGTTACAGGAAGGTTAGCATGGATATGACATGGCAAGGAAAGGTGGGGCCCCACCCTATATCGTAATCATAGGTCAGAAGTTTTAGTTTATAAGCGGTGGAGGTTGAAAGTTAAATCTTGTGATATGCAAAGTGCAATGGCAGGAGGTGACGTGGCAAGGAAAGGGTGGGCTTGCCAGCGACCTGCAGATCGCAGATTTTATTATGAGCAGCGAGAGGTGAAATGTTAAACTTTGCGATTTTTGATATGCGGTCGGGTCCCACCGTTGTCGCAAATCGCAATTCGTATCTAATACTATGAGTAGCGGGTGGTGAAAGTTTAAAATTCACGATTTGCGATGTGCGATCAGATCCCACCATTTCGCAAATCGTACTTCGACACTTTTGTTATGATCTTGCGCGCTTATCCTTTGGAATTTTCAATTTGCGATGCACAATTGGGATTTGGCAGGGCTTGGATATTACTTTGGTTAAAGAAAATATGAGTGGAAGGGGGGAAATAAGGAGTAATGAACACTTTCAGGACTTAGGATTAGAAACATAACATAAGTTCCCTAACCTTTGTAGAATCACCCTTTTTCAGACCTTAGAGTATAACAACTTCTTTTTCTCTGATTTTTTCTTCCTTCATCATAGGAAAAATGGAATTTTGATGTCTTTTCAATGTTTCTACCTACCCAAACTACAAATCTAACATTTCTTCTTCTTTTTAGGGTGCATTTAGACTTGCAGACCCTGAAACCTTTTCTTTTGAAATTCTAACCTAAGCCCTATCCCTTATTTCTCCTATTGGTCCAGATTAAGCTGTTGAACCAATGTCATTTTCTACCTATCTACTAATAAGCCAATATTAAATAGTTTGAAAAATCCTCATTCTCTAACCTATCAGCAGAAATTTAAAATTGTACAATCATGCTTAGGTTGTATGATTGAACAAACCTTTCTAACAAGTAGTGGCATTTTGATTTGCAACACTTTCAAAACTATTTAAATTTGTGTAGTTTTTCTTTTCCTTTTTTACACCATCTTTTCTTCTTCTTTTGTTTCTTTTTATATTTTTTGGAAATGCTTTTTAATATTTAAATATATGTATGATATGAAAACTTGCACGTAAGAAATACACAATCACCTTGTGATACTGTAAATTACAAGAGTCTAACACATGAAACCATCAAGTATTTAATGAACAAACCAAATGTTAATGCTAGGATAATCAGATGGTTGTTACTTTTACAACAATTTTATTTGACTATTTTTGATAAACCTGGAAAGGAGAATGTTGTCGTAGATTTTTTGTCCAGGTTAGCTCTCCCTGCATGTGAAGAAGGAATGGTGGATGACCAACTGCCATATGAGAATCTCTTTGCTATATTATCACTCTTTCCATGGTTTATTGATATATCCAACTACTTGGTTGCTTGGAAACTCCCTCCTAATATTTCATTCAGGGAGAAGAGTGGAATCATTAGAAAAAGCACCCCTTTCACATAGATCGGGGGAAATATTTTCAAGCTAGGCCCTGATCAAATCCTCAGGAGATGTGTGAGGGAGGAAGAAGTTTTTGATATCCTCTTTGCATGTCACGATGGCCCATGTGGATATCACTTTGCTGCAAATAGAAATAATTACAAAGTTTTTTAGGCAAGATACTATTGGTATACCCTTCACCAATATTCCAAAAGATACACCAGTAGGTGTGACCAGTGCCAAAGGATGGGGAAACCCACGCAAAGGGATGAGATGCCTTTGCACCCTCAGGTGGCTCTTGAGCCATTTGAAAAGTGGGGCATGGACTTTTTTGGACCAATAAATCCACCATCCGGACAAAAGAAGTATGTCATAGTCTGCACTGATTACCTGACAAAGTGGGCTTAAAAAAAAAAGCATTGAAGGTAGCAACCGAGGAGAATGTATTAGAATTTTTGAGCGAGAATGTGTTTTACAATTTTGGGTACCCCAGAGAAATAGTCACTGATCAGGGAGCACAATTCACTTCTCACCTCATTGAAAATATTTTGAGGAAGTACAATATTAAGCATAGAACTTCTACTTCCTATCACCCTCAGGCGAATGGCCAAGTAGAAGTAACTAACAGAGCTTTAGAGAGCATCCTCACCAAGGTTATGAGCAGCATCAAAAAATATTGGGTAGATAGATTGGTAGAAGCTACTTGGGCCTACAACACTACTTGGAATACAACAACATGATTCACTCCCTATGAACTAGTATATGGTAAGAAAGCTCTACTTTCAGTTGACTTTAAATTAAATAATTTAAGAATGTTAGTTGAAGTAAATCTAGATCTATCAAATGCCCAAAAAGAGAGGTTGTTGCAACTAAATGGATTGGGTGAGTTCAAAATGCAAGCACTTATTCATCCAGAGGTAGTTCAGCTGCAAAGGAAGGCATGTCATGACAATAACATTAAGGAGAAGGCCTTCCAAGAAGGAGATTATGTGTTGTTGTATGATTCAAGGTTTAAATAATTTAATGGAAAATTTATGAGAAGATGGCTGGGACCATACACAATGGAATTTTTTTTTTACAATGACGCAGTTCAAATTAGGACCATAGATGAGGAAAGAATTCCCTTGCTTGTCAATGGTCACAGACTTAAAATTTACAAGAATCCCTTATCCAGGGAAGAGTTCATAAATTCAATAAGTAGAGAGGTGTATGTAATGGGAGACTCCATAGTTTCCAACACCTCCTAACAAAAAAAAAAGGAAGAAAAAAAAAATAGGAAAAAAGAGAATAAAGATCCATGGGTGAAAACCTCCCTAAGGCTCTCAAGGAAAGCTTGTGGGTTGTGTTAGTCATTAGTAAATTTTTTTATTTGTAGATGACTAAATATTTGTCCTATATTTCTAAAAACAAGATTCCTGAATATTGTGTGTTTTTGAAATCTCACTACCTTCATTATCCTTATACCAATTTTTTCACTATTCTATTATTTTGTCATTCCATGGTTAACCTGCCACTCCTAAAAAACCCCTCATGGACTTATGCCACTCATATATATCCTATTTTCCCACCCATAACCTCAACACTTTGTTTTTCCTTTGCCTCAGCCATCCACTTTCCATCTATGATTACCAAATAGCCTGTTCCTCCCATGTTCAGCAGGTTCCTCAAGCATTAATGGTCTCAAAAATATCTCTGTAGACTCTTTAGATAAATCAAGTACAGTGGATTTTGGATCTTCAATACAACAATTTTCCAAAAACTCTGTTTTTACACTTGAAGACCCCAAACCAAGCTTTCAGTTAAAGACCAAGTCAAAGGATCCCCCCACTAGGTCATTAGGGTTTCATACGTTGTAGAGTTTTCATTGGTGTTTGAAGCTCTATTTTTCTTGTGCTAGAAGTTGGTTCAAATGAAAAAGAAGCTCAGCATATAGTTGTCCAAGAAAGATCAGAAAATCTCTTAAGAAGACCACCTTATCAAGTTCAAGTTTTGCAAAAGGCAACTGTGCATTTTGACATTTCTACAGGAGTGTTAAAGTGACTATCAGCAGAACATTGGTAAGGTAAGAGGCCTACTCCTCAATGAAGACATTCACAGCAAATAAAGAGGGAGAAGTTTGTGTTCAAGAAGAATCGGGGTTTCTAAGCCTGATTGGGCCAACAGTATGCCAAGCAAGGATCCAATTTAGCAAATCACATGAAGGAGGCACACCAAGAAAACCAAACATGAAGAGAATTTTTTCAGAAATTATAGATGAAATAGGGAAAAAGGTGAGGTGAACTAGACAGAAAAGAATGAACTTGAAAGGGCTATAGAGAGCTTAGAAGACAACACTGATAATTTTTCTCAAGCAGCCCAGAAACCTAGGGTTTTGGAAATATAGTCAAACGAGGTAAAGTGAATATGTTAGGCCTCCATGATGATAGCATAAGGAAGATTTGAAGGGACTATTGTAAGTGACATCCATGGTTTGCCAAGGTAAAGTGTCTCACTGCCTCAAAAGAACAAGGATACAAAGAGTATTAGTAGAAGGAGGGTCAAGCTCTCATCAATCATTTACACTTAGTGGTCAAAAGATAGAAAAACATGGTATGAGTTCCAAGGTAAGAACAAATAGGTTTTGGAGATACTGCCACTGTGTAAGCTTCTAAAGTTGTCAAAAATAAAGTTAGCTGGCTTCAAAGATAAAAGGGAGAGCCATTTCAGGGTTTCATAACACTTGCTAAGTAAAAATGTTGAGGGACATAAACAAGCCAAAGCACAGTCAATCATGTGACTCAAACAAAATCTGCAGAGAACAATAGTCAAGTATATTGATCATTTTAGTCCTAAATTGAGCTTTCGCAAATCAAAAGTGGCCTCTGGAGTAGTATTTTAAAACCCATGGTATTGGAAAAATAGTTTTGGCAAGATGTTTTCCTTATTATTCCGATGGAAAAAATTTTAAAAAAAACCCTTCATTATATTTCGGAAAGGTGAACTTCACTTGGCAAAGCCTTACCAAATAGTGAAAGGAGGTGTAGCATCAAAAGTTCAGCTTGAGTTTTGTTAGAGTTTCAAATCAAATTGAAAGAAGAAAATTTACATTTGTGTAGCCAAATTCACCAAAGTGTGGGAATAATCCTCTTCAAACATAAGGGAATATAAAGAAAATCCAGTTCATCATCTAATCACTGCCAGAAGAAAACCATGTAAAGGATCAGTGAAGAGGCAAATGGTTGAGTTGAAAATAACGACAAACGGAAAATACAAATTATCTTTAGATACCTCTGATAAAATATTAAAGAAGTTGTGAAAACAATAAAAGCCAAATACATATATAGCTACCTAAGCAAAAAGTTCAAAAATATGATGGTAATGACTCAAAACATTAGGATATGGGTTAAAAAATTATTTAATTTGAATCCCAAACATATAAAAAGGCATTTTCTCTATCACTTGTCTTATTATTCACTTGCAAAGAATAAAAAACAATCAAGAAGGAAATTTTGAGTTTTCTGAGGCAAATCGGGCAAATTTAATTGGCACTGCACATTCTGAGTCAGATGATGTGCCCCTGCCGAAAAACCCTTTGCAAATTTTCATTACATTGCACGCCTGTAGGTACGCGCTGTGCGTTCGAAGGCACGTTGTGCGTTTCACTAGGAGACCCGATAGACCAGTGCAAAAACACTTCGGCGCAGCATGCCTGGCACACACTGCTACGTGCAGCCTTTCCCGACAGGCCTGGCAAGCCCGACACCACGTTCATGATTCATGTTTTCCACCCGACACCTCGTTCACTGGCCAGCGCTGTGCGTTCATCCACCCGACAGGCCCGCTACTGCACATTCAATGCTGCGCCCTCGGCCGACCCGACAGCCCATTCAGGCACTGCGCATTTGACCTAGAGCACCTCCTGCATCTAAAAACACTCAAATTACATCAGAGATACCTCCAAGTTGCCATCAAAGGTTTTCAGAGTGTTTTTTATTGGTAATTTTATGTCATACACCCTCCCAAGTATTTTATGGTTTGTTAAAGAAATAAACCCTAAGGAGATGAGTTAAATGTCATTAAAACCTCCTTCATCTGCAAACAAGGAAAGAACAGTTAAGACAGGGGTAGATTAAGTGGTTTCAATGATTTGGGATTAGTCATCCATCAAAGTTTGAAAGCTCTGGCCTTTACACCACAAAACAAATTGGAAAAATCATTTCTTTCATTTACATCCATTTGATATTAGTGCAAGGTGTCAAAATCATAATGTTTTACAAATTAGCAGGGGTGATCATCAAGTTTTTCTAAACCTCTCATTCTGCTCAATTTTCCCCTTCACCCATTCCTCTTACTCATTCATAAAAGGCTGCCTTTTTCTATCACCATCCCATTTACCCTCTTCATATAATTTCACAAGCAGAGTTAGGGTTTTTCTTTTCAAAGCAGCAGTGATCAAGATGTCAGGGCAGGGTAACAGTGATAGTGGTGAGGGAAGCCCAGTGCCAAGGAGACATCAATATAGAGGAGGGAGGATTAATAGATTTGAACCTCAAGACACAATGGAGCTTAATGCCTCTCCTATGACTGTCACATGTTTCCAAAATGTGGGGTGTTTTCACTTTTGTGAAAGATTTCAACAGGTACAAAGTCACCCTGAGCTCACTAGGTTGTTCATCCTTAATTTGCATGAGAAAAAGTCAATCTAGCAAGGGTAAACTTTGAACTGTCATCAGATGCCATTTCTATTGCTACTGGGATACCTAGTGTTAGTGAAAAGTGGTTCAAACAACCTAGCTTAGACATAAGCCATTATGAGCCATTCCTTGAGCCTAGATACAAAGACTACAATAAGTCCATATTTCCTTTTTCACATCTGCTTGAGAGGTATGCACCCTTGATGAGGGTCATCATGAAATATTTTACATGTGAGGGGAGGTTCTCTAGGTTGTATTCCTATCATATCAGATTTCTCATGCACTTTACTATGGTTAAGATGTTGTACTTTCTCTACTATCTCTACAGGAGTATTGAAAAGATGTCTTATATTATTCAAAAGAGAGACACATCACAGCAGATGCAAAGTTTATTTGATCACTCCTTGATTAAGATGGTTGTGTTGCATCAATTATAGAAAAAGGGTATTCCATGGGAGGTTTTCATTGCCCATGAGGTCTTCACAAACCCACAACCCCATCCTCAGCAAAATGTACCCTCATCATCTCATCCTCTTGTCCTTACTCCTCCATCATCTCCTGATGAGCATGTTTCAGCATCTATACATGTTCCTTCACCTCAAGTCAACCCTCTTTCATCACCCTCTCCCAGTGCAACAGAAAATGAGGGAAGTGATCATGAGAAGTCAAATGAGGATGAAGGAAAGGGCAATGATAAATCAAGCAATGATGAAGAAGAGGACAGTAAAGAGGAAGAAAATGAGGAGGCAGAGGGCAGTGATGTCAGCATTGCAGAAACAAATGATGATGTTGGAGATGAAGAGGCAAAAGGTAGTATGGATACAAATGAGGCAAGTGACAAAGAGACAGATGATAATGCTAATGAAAACAGTGACACCAAGGACCAAAATGTTAGTAAAGCTGATGATAAAAGTGAAGAAACTGAAGAGGCTAATAATATAAATGAAGATCACAATAATGATGAGGCAAGAAGTAGTGAAGAGGGACACAACAAAGAGCATGAAAGTCAAACAAAGAGCCATGGGGACAGTCATGACAGTGAAAATAGTGAAGCTCCTAACAGTAATGAGGAGAAAAATGAAGAAGCAGAAAATAGTGAAGAGGAAGAAGAAAACAGCGCAGAAACCAATGATGACACCTCTAACAGTGAGAACACAAATGAATAAAGAGGTCAAGAAGACATGGAGGTAGATGTCTATGAAGATGAGGTAAATGATGAAAAAAGAAGCCATGGTAATAATTATGATGAGGTTGGAAATAGCTCACAGAACCAAGAAGACAGTGAAGCTAATATCAATGAAGGAGAAAAAGATGATGATACAAATGAAGAAGTGAGCCAATAAGTCAGTGAGCCAAACAAAGATGACCACAATGATAGAAGAAAGACTGAGGACACTGAAATGGTCAATATTGAACCTTTTCCTTTGAAATATCAAAGAGGAAGTAGGCATGTGTTTACTGCCTCCAAAAGGTAAGGGGCCATGCCTTCCACATCAATAAAGAAGCTTGAAAAAGGCAAGAAAAAGGTCATCATTGGATATAATAAAGGAAAGCATCAAACTAAAGAAGAATGCCAACTCATTGACCTTGACAGTGAGAATGAAGATGAGGAGAGGATTACAAGCATCTTGCTCCAAATCAATGATGCTCGGATCAGAGACCTACAAAGATAGATTGGCATGGAAAATTATATTATTAATTATTATAAGGATGCAAACAAGCAGCTAAAGAAGACACAAAGGGACCTTGGCCTACAAAAAAATATGGCCAAGCACTATGCATTTAGAAATCAAATTGCAAGGGCCAAGCTCAAAGGAGCCGTTACCAAAATTCAAGCACTCAAGGACGCAAAATACCAAGAAAACTTTGAAATCATTGTTGATGCTTCCATACAAGCATCCCAGACCCCATGAGGAAGATAATTGCAAATTTTGGGAACTTTTTGGAAATTTTTGGTTTTTGTTGATTTGGAGGGCCAAGGGCACAACACCCTTGGCGCTGTGATTTTTCTTAGGGCATACTCAATATGTTTACATTTTTGGAATCCTCAGCTCAAGTACAACATGCTCACCAAATTTCAGGTCATTTGGAGTTGATTTGGTCCTCCAAAAGGGTAAAAAACACTTCAAATTTCACCTTTCTGCCATATTTTCAGGGGTGGCGTTGTGCCTTTAGCAGCCTTGGGAGATTTTATTTTTTAACATGTTAGTGGGGTCTAATAAGAAACCTAAGGGCCGTTTTTGAAAGTAGACTCAACAAGCTTTCCAACGAGCCATCACGAAGCCCATTCCAACATTGGGAAGGCCTTCAAAACTTGGCTACAAGATGACTCAGTTTTCCTGTGCAGGTGCTACGCCCTTGGCCTGGAAATGAACCCTTAAATTTCAGTGTTGCGCCCTTGGAAAAAAAAATTCAACAAAACACGCTAGGAAATATTTTGGAAGTTTTTAGGGAGCCTAAATGTCAATTTTTTTGCTAAAAGTGGTTGAGAAGATATTTTGCATTTAATGCATTAGGATATTTGTGCCTTGGGCATTGCATCAGGTCTCAAAGGACAAAATTGAAATTTATGATTAATTAATAGGCTTCTAAAGACCTAATTAGGGTTTAGTATTCCTTGCTTGTTAAATACAACATTGAGGCCTCATTGTACATGTTGTCACTTGATGACTCTTGTGAGTAATACATAGACTTGGAGATTGAAGAGAAATTGGTTTTGGTGTTTGTGGATGGCTTGGCTTGCTTGATAATGGAGAAGGCTTGCTTGCAGGATGTTATGAAACCAGCTCCAAATATAGAAGAAAATAAAGATCAACGCCTTTTAAATAAGCCAATTAGAGCAATATTACTATAATTAGGCAATTCATGGATGATACATTGTAAATTATACTTTCTATGTAAGTTCCATGGAGCCACAATGTAATCCTAGTGGGGCCACAATGTAATCCTAGCCAACCTAACAATATATGCCAAAGACACAAAATACTCATCATAAATATAAATTCACATGCAATTTTAAAAAACAACCAGGGGGCTACACTAACATAATAAGGGACTACACTAGTAATATAGGGACTTAACATGCCCCTCTCCTTCAAACAAGTGTTGTCCTCAACGCTTGATTATTTCTTGATGCTTCTGTATCAAATCATCATCCTCCCATGTAGAATATTCTACAGGAAAGTTCTTCCACTTGCTGAGATACTCTGAAATTGATTGTACTTGTCGAGTTCTTGTTTTCGTGACTGCTTCAAAACTTCTTTCGATGTGATGTTGATATTCCTGTTGTTTCATTAAATTCTGCACCAAAGTTAGGTTATCCTTTGAGAGTTGGAGAACTTGTTGTTGATGCGCAATGTTATCTTCAACTAATTTGTGTCTGTAAGCTATTTGATATTATTGTCAAAACAACCTCCATTTACCTTTTAATATATATTATATCTTAGTTTGCTCTTCATAGATGGGAAATTTGATTACTTGATGTAATAATTTTGGTATCTCTCATAAATGTCATTATTATCTTCATCGTCATAGCCAAAGGGTTGGCTCTAATGGATGTGGAATTATTTTTTGGAGGCATTATAGGGCAATACTGATAAAAATTCTTAAATATGCCCTTGGAATCACTTCAAACTTCTTTTTCAAACAAACGTTATGCAATTTTAAAAACCAAATACACACTTTTTTCTTTCTTTTGAGAAGCTCAATATTGAAACTGAATTGTATATGTGATTTTGGATCCTAAATAACTAAAATTTGGCCCTAAGGTAGCCCTCTGAATCCTCTTTCAAATGCCACAGGTCTGACCTGATTTGGATTCTTGAAGACAAAGTTGTGCCCAATCTCCTACGATGACCTAATTATGGACTGGTTCAGTAGAGCGAACTTGTATGACTTGCCACATGTCCTTGTTTCCTCCTTCCTATCTGAAATTGATATCTAGGAAACCAAAGTCCGTGTACTTGCGGCCACTTTTACAGAATTCAAATCCGATGCTCAGAGAGAGAGTTATGCATATTTTCCCACGATCACCTCTTTGAGATGAAATTCAAGAGCCTGAAATAGACCTAATGTCCGAAAATATTGTGAACCAAGATCTGAAATTTTGCGATGATGTTCCTCAGGATTTCAGCTACACACTATAAAAATTTCGGCTTTTGAACCTTCGTAGAAAAAACGTTATAGCGAAAATGCCACGATGACCTGTTTGGAGCAGCGAAACCCTAGAATCCAAAGCTATGATACCAAATGTTATGAAACCAGCTCCAAAAATAGAAGAAAAGAAAGATCAACGCCTTATAAATAAGCCACCTCGAGGGGGCAACCTCCAATACATTTCATAACTGAACAATTCTTGGATGATACAAATGACAAAACCTCATTTTTATATATAGGAATCCATGGGGCCACAATGTAATCCTAGTGGGGCCACAATGTAATCCTAGCTGACCTAACAATAATAATGTAAGGGCACAATAATAACAATATGGGGGTTGCAGGGGTACAACAATAAAAATAAGGGGTGCTACACTAACATAATAAGGGACTACACTAGTAATATAGGGACTTAACAAAGGATCCCTGAGCATAGTTAATGGTGATGTGCTCCTATTTAGTTCATGTTCTCTTATGTTATCATTATGTTTCATATTTCTATGTCGCAGTTGTTGGACATTGGGTTCAATGCTCCCTGTGTGTTTCGCGACATGGACTAACTGCCTCTCATGGATCCTAACTCTGGTGATTGTAGTGGAGACTAATGCCTGTGGGTTTTGGTCTAATGGCAATCGTGATTCTAACAAGTGGTATCAGAGCGAAAGGTCTCGAGTTCGAAACTCACCTGGCTCGCGTTGGGGGGGAGATTTTAGGACTTTGGGTTCAACACTCTCCGTGTGTTTCGCGACATGGACTAACCGCCTCTTGTGGATCCTAACTCTGGCGATTATAGCAGAGACTAATGCCTGCAGGTTTTGGTCTGATGGCAATCGTGATTCCAACAGCAGTAGGACAAACATTTTAGGCTAAGAAATGTTGTTCAAAGGCACCTTAGCTCTGTTTGTCCTCTATTTCCTGTATGTTTTCCTCTGCTAGGTCAGTTTAGAGAATTCTTAGTTGCTCTCTAGACCCACGTATGCTTGTTTATATTATGAATGATTCAATAAAGCAAATGTCAAAGATTTTTTATGGTTAGCCCTGCTTGCTTGATATTACTTAAACATTGTTCTTAAGATATTTACTTTGAAGTATCACTGATTAGATTTAGCTAAAGAGGTCTATAATTTGCTATGCCCTTTGTATATCCTAAAAAGTTTCTTTGGAGGTCTTTATAGCTTTTTTTAACACAAAATTGGACTTGATAGGCTGCTTGATCAGACAATCTCATGTAACTATTTCAAACCTAATCTTGTGACTGAGGCTTAGCCTCCTCAGCCTGAGAGGGCTCTCTCAAGGGATAATGATATGGATAAAGATATAGAAGGCTAACTCTATTCAGGAAATAAACTGATAATGATAGATGTAGGTTGAAAATAACATCAGCATGTATACATTGGGTTTATGGAGTCAAAGCAATTCAGGAATTTAGTGAATCTACTTAACATGGAAGTTGAGGCATATCAGAGTTTTTAGTGATAAGGCACACACACATGAAACATGTAAAAACACAGTTAGTTCACTTATAAAGGAAGTCAGAGCATATTATAGATTAATTCTATGTAATATATATGAACACCACTGCAAATGAGATATCTAAGAAATACAAATAGAATAGGAAAACACTAAAAACCCCTTCAGAATCTCAAGTTGGTCAAGTAGAAGATCTTTGTATTAGCTGAAAACAGTCAATTCACAACAAGCTCAGTTTTGCAAAAAATGTCCAACCCTTGAAAAATTTGACCCAATGGCCTTTAATAGACTTCTTACATCATCAGATGATCTTCCTCTAGACTAGATACATTGAATTTCTTTCCACTGACACCTTGCTTGAAATTTATTACAGAAAAGACACCTATCCTACTTGATAGTCCTATTTCAAAAAGGACTCAAACTCCTTATTACTATCTATAACAAACTTATCTATTTGAATTTACATCATTGAAAATTGTATCATCACATGGTCAAATTTGGATAATGGCATTCAGTTCTTCTTGACCACTTTGATGACCTCCACAAAAATAGGAAACAATACCCTGTTTTTTAGGGATAGGATCTTTTTCCTTCTTTGAAACATTCTGACTATCATGTAATCTTCATTTCATGGTCCTTGGTTGTTGAAAGTTGGCTTAACATGTCCCATAACTCTTTCCTAGCCTCCAGCTGTCTAAAACCACTTCAAAAACTGCTCAAAAGGATGTAATGTATTGCGCTACAAAAATACAGTAGTTTTGTAGCGCTTTCAGTAGCGCTGCCATTACAAGCCTTTGTTCTCCAAAAACTTGACTCTTTCCTCTTGCATCATTTTAATCACCCTTCAGCACCTCCTTCATATCAATTTAAACTCTTAACTCAGCCTTTAACCCCTTAAATACTGATCAAAGGGAGAAAAAAAGGCAGCTACAATAGTTTCGTAGTGATTTTCTACTTTTTAAGCCTACAGGTGCTATGAAACTGCTGAGAATGCAGATTTTTTCATAAATTTGTCAAATGAAAACTGTGGTTGCCCAAAAACTCAAAATATAACCTGTCCTCATCATATTCAAACCATACAAACCATAAACCAACTTCATTTTAGCTTCCTTGAGGCATTCCTTCTTCATTTACAATTGGTTGACCTATTGGTTCTTCTATGAATGTCATCTTAATTCCTTTTCTGTGTAGCTCATCATGAATTAACTCCAGTTGTTCTCATAAATACTTCACCTGGTCTTTAAGTCTTTTGTTAGTAGCTCTCAGATGGGTGTTTATTATTCTGACAAACTTAGCTTCTTTTATTGTTGGAATTGTCCACTTGACAGCTTGCTCTATATTGTCTAAAGTTTCTTGTCCTTCCCACACTGCCTTCATCCTTTTAAAATGTACCTTCTCGACATTGTATTTTATAGCTCTCTTTTTCATGAAATCAATTTCCTGATTTTCCAACTTTAACTTTTCCTCAAGGCGCTGAAACTCTGTTTTCTCTATCACTTTATCTTTTCCCCTTTTTAATTTGCTGATTGTATCCTTCATTGTGGGTGATGAGAGATCAATAATATATTTATGTGATTTAGTTGTCTTAGTGGGTTTTTGAACTTCTTTGCTGCCTTCCATTAATTTCCTAGCATGCCTTGTCATAGGATTTCTTGCTTGAAAAATGAAACTTGCATCTTGCCCCTCAAACTCTAATCTCTTTGTAGACTTGGCCTCTTTCAAATTCTGCTCATCTTCCCTTATGAATTCAGCTTGTACAATAGGTGTTTCCTCTATGTCAATGGCATGAAGAATATCCTCTAGATTCCCCTTTGTTACTGATCTATCTTATGTAGCAACTATCTTTCCTTTCAAAACCACTTCTTGGCTTCTAGTTATTCTTTTGGTCCCTTGTTTACTGACATCTTTTGCTTGTTTTGCATCTTTGACAACCTTTGA
Source organism: Pinus albicaulis (assembly GCA_034641835.2). NCBI lineage: Eukaryota > Viridiplantae > Streptophyta > Pinopsida > Pinales > Pinaceae > Pinus > Pinus albicaulis. The sequence continues at coordinate 133,891 of CM076578.1, forward strand.
TTTCTGTTTTGTAGGTGAGAGAGTTGGTGTATCAAGCATTTGCATTTGCTCTAGCCTTTTCTCAGTTTACTTTCTTGGCTTTACTCTTGCAGGTTCTTTTGGTTTTGCAACCATAGGTTGGCTTGGTTCTGCTGCTGGTGGTGATGGAACTCCTTTAGCTTTAGGGTTTCTTACAGGAGTTAGGGTTTCCAACTCAAAACCATTAACAAACAAGAATGAGCACCAATCTCTACCTATTTTTTGAAGTTCATCTAAAATTAATAATTTCATTAAGCCATGATGAAATAATGATATCTCACTCCCCTCAAACTTTTCTTGCACCTTATCAGCCATCTTTGCAAGAATTCTATGTAGATAAAAAGGTAATTCAAGTGAAATCTTCCCAGTGAAGTGTAGAAGTAATTTGAAATGGTATGAATAAACCTTGTGATACCTGCCTTCACAGGTAAAATATTTCTGAATGTTGAGAAACAGTTTTGAATAATTATCTTTGATACAGCTTCTTGGAATAGCATTGTTGAGATCCATCTCAATGTGCTCAGGCTTCATGAACTCTTTACACTGCTCCATATTAAATTTGAACCCTTTGAACCAGGTTTCTTGACATCTTGGTATCTCTGTAATGGCAACAATGACCTCTGGTGTCATAGACAAACTTAGCATCCCCACTTTAGTGGTTGTTCCATTGAAATTCATTGAAAATTCCTTGGATACTTGTGTGTGACAGCCTTGCAATTTCTCACAAAAACTTAGGCAACCTTCTCCTTTGAATGCTTCCATCACTGCTAGGTCTTCAGTTATTGCTTTCATGTCTTCAGGTTCATGCCTTAAGCACTGTCCTCCTCTGTGTATTTTTCTTTCCTCTGCCATAGTTCTTCAGAGAACCTCTCAGCCTCGCTTGATATAAATCTTTCAGCCTCACTTGATATGGATGTAATAAACCTTTGTAAGAACTAGCCACAAGTTTGGCTCGATACGCAGAGCTGAGACATTACGAATGAAGGCAAAAGGAATGAGAATGACTAATTAGGAAAGAATTTGAATTTCAAACATCCTTTCATAACTAAAAATGATGGCCCACTCATAACCTATACTGACCATGATGACTTCAAACGTGGGTGTGTACTTCGATTTCATCATTACATGACTCAATAAACCTCTATCTTACCCTTTCCCAATGGTTTCTAACATTTGACAACTCAACTGACAATACAGTTACAAAACCGCGCTTTCGTAGCACATGTAGTGTATTTTTTTGTTGTTTTTGTTGTTTGCCCATCAAATCTAGCAAGTTTAGAGCGAACAAAACTCAGAGCAACATCAAACCACGCTCGACCTCATAGCTAGCCTCGTAGCTAGCCCTACGAGGACAGGAGAGGGCTCTCTCCGTCAATCTCGATAAAATGAGCAATCGGGTGCGAGATGACTTAAAATGGGAACTGATTTTAGGCTAGTAAAGAGATAGGTATGTTTGATTTTGATTTTTGAGTTTTCGTTGGAGAAATGGGAAAAACAAATTTTGGGTCCGGGGATAAGGTCAGACCTTTGCAGAATTCGAGTTGGGGCGAGGTAGGTGAATGTCTTGATGCTTTTGATTGGATATATGGACGGATTAGAACGATAAGGAGCTGAAGAGGGCAAAGAAGAACTTGGATCCTCTCCAAACAGTCGAAAACATGTAAAACTAAATGAATTCAAAGGCAGAGCACTGTAAACAATGGATTCAACCTCATCTACTCATTCATTTTAGTTTCAGAAGCATATGAAAGGAATGGCATACATTAAACATGAAGAACTTACAATAAACAGAGAGAAAACACCATCAAGAATAGAACACCACAAGAATCCCAACAGGTGCCGCAAAACCTCTGATCTTTCCTTAGCCAAAATATGAAAAAATATGTACAATGGTGCCAAAAGTTTCCCAAGAGTCCAACCTGTAGAATGTCTCATAAATTACAATATATAGATCACTCTAACCCCTTCCCACACCTCTAGGGGTCGAAATCCTCCTTCTAGGAGCAGTTCCAACAAATTCTAATCAAGGAGCTAAAATCTAGGCAGCTAACAACTTGCCTCTAAAAGAGTAGAAACTGATTCATTTACATGATTTTCACTTTTTTGAGAGTGAATCTTCTAGAATAGGTAAAAATGAGCCAAAGTTACATGTCAACCATCAATTTACATCATGAAAACCCAAAAATTTCATCCACAAGCAAAATTGGTCCCAACTGACCGAAAATCTGAGCTGGAAGTTGAAAATTCAGCCAAAAATTTAAGTGGGTAGCGCCCCTAAACTAAGTGGGTAGCGCGCCTTTCAACCTAATTTTGAGGCACTTCCTGGCATCCAAATTGAGCTCATGATAGCTCGTTGGAAATCCCTGGATGTTGGCTATCCAACCCAAGTGGAATTTCTCAATTTGGAGCTCATTTTCCCCTCCAAAACTTCATTCTCCCAGAAGTACTTCCTGCTGGTGCAAAAGGTGGCAGCAAGGTGGTTTTCATGGTGTTTTTGAGCTTTTTGACCATCCAGAATCTGATGAAATGCTTCGGAAATGCCTGAGGATGCATAACTTACCATGAAAAATCCAAAAATGCAAATATTTCCTTCAGCAAGTTTCCCGAAAAAAAGTGAGCACATCGACGCGCTACCCGTATAGCTGAAAAACCTGTTTTTAGACCAAAATATTTCAAAATGACAAATATTTCTCCGAATTTGCTCAAATTCGGAGCAAAGACCCTCCATCATGTATCATGCCCATCCAACGAAGCCTCGGCCAAAATCCGGAGTGGATCAGGCCTTTTCCGCCGTTTTAGTGCTTCGCTCAACCTCCTCTTCAGAATCTTCATTCTCGCTTTGCAGACATGCACGCGAGCCCAATAATGGCCTTTCATGTGACGAAGCATATCTTTCTCTCTGTTAGCCTTTGCCAACAACTTCTCCAGATGAATGTTAACATGCATGAGTTCAGTCTCCCGCTCAACTGGTGTCATATCACCTGGTCTCTTCCGGGCCAATTGTCGATCCTCACGGATTCGACGCAGCTCATAAAGTGTGTGCTCATCCTCTAGCTGTTTGTTGCGCTGCTCCAGATAGTTTATCACCCACTGAGCCTTCTGCAATTGATCTTTTAGTGTGTCATTCTCGGCCCTTTGCTCCTGGATGATCTCCCTCAGTTTCGAGCTAGGAGAGCTCGCATCAACATCAATGATTGTGAAATCTGTGTCCCGGCCTCCTGATGGGCCCTCATCATGCTTGGGCTTCTTGCCCCTGTCCTGGATCTATACCTGTGCTGAAGAAGAAGGCGAGACCCCTTCCACATTGTGTGGAGATAATACTCGCTCTGCTGATGAAGTCGGGAAGACCCCTTCCACCCTGGGTGGAGATCATACTTGCCGTGTAGCTGCAAATAAGGCCCTGTGGCCTCGCTGATATGTCAAAAACAATGGAGTGATGATATGCTCAATCTCAGGAATGCCCGGCTGGTGTGAAGGCTCTCTCGCATCACGAACTACCTCGGGAGGCGGCTGTGACACTGTGAAAAAGTCACGGGAGATGAAATCCTCCCAAGCGATGCCCTGCTGTGCCAACTGATGTAACACTATGATCTTGATCAAAGCGTAATGATATATACTTCTATGCTGCTGTGCTGGGCTCTTCTTTTGTACAAAAATCATCATCCTCTCTATGTTGCGATACATGAAATACGGAATGTTCATCATACGTACCCTTGTGAAGTGCATCAACAAACAAACATGGTACGCAAAGAGACGCGCAAATATGCCCTCGCAACTGAAATACCGAATGATGAGTTTCATCAGCGGTGCAAACTCATCCCTCAGGAATCTGAAAGGAAAAACTCTGCCCAAGTGCCTCATATACCCAGGTTTGATGTATGGCTCATAGTGGGATTTCTCTAAATGCTGACGTTTGTTCCATTCCTCTCCTAGATTTGGTATACCAGTGGCCTGAACAATAGTCATTGGTGACAGAAAGAAATCTACTCCAGCGAGATTTACACGGCCATTACGTAAATGAAGAACAAACAAACGAGCTAGTTCACGATGAAGCTGGGTTTGTGAAATCATTTCACAGAATCGAAAACATGACTGAACCCGAAAACAATCCATTGCAAGCGGACATGCCTGCAATTGAGCCAAAGAAGTAGGCTCCTCCCTGAGATGTTTACCACCTTTGCCACCTCTGTGAGGCCTCCATGGCACATTACCCTCTGTTGTGGAGTCACTGTCCGACTCACGCTCATATACTGACTCTGTCTCTGACATGGCTTTGAACAAGATATTTGCAATATGGATACTGATATAGATGCAGTGAAAGCAAAGTTATAATGTATGTTCAACACCCAATAAATATCACCCACGTGCCAAAGTATCACAGGAAAACAAAATTACAATGAGGATGGCTCTGTTGTGGCATGAAAACTATCACTATTTTGACCATAAGTGAGTTTCACAAATGAGTGCCAACTGCAAAGTATGGTGCAAGCTTTTGGTAATGATGGGCAAAATTTGTCAAAGAAGCAAACAAGTATAGGACTGTGTTTATGAACTGGAGAATAGGGAGAACACGACAATAACCATAGTGACACAAATTACTATCACAGTGGTAATAGAATGATAACAACAACAATGGTGATATTATGGTAATGAGGGCTATAGACTAGTCGACATAAGACTGTGCAAAAATATGAAAGGGCATGAACAGCAGTGATAAGATGATAACTGAGGGCGTGAGGATCATATATACAACGTGCCAGGGTGTGAACATATCTACCATTCAAAGGTTTTCAAATTTTTCATAAAACTGTCCATACGATTTCAAAACCCTTACGAAATTAACTTGCATGTGAATGAAGGATTCATATATTTCTCTCCAAGCATGGCTTGTTTCCCCAACATCAATGACATCACAACCATATTAAAAATCTACTGAGCAATGATTAAAACCTGTTTGCAAGCTTTTGGAGTCGACTTGAAACGAATCTAGGCGCAAAAAATGAATTTCTAGACTCTGTTTTTAAGTGGGTAGCGCCCCTGCTCAAGTGGGTAGCGCCCCTCAAGTGGGTAGCGCCCGTGTAATTTTGCACTGGCTGTGGCGCTCAAGTGGGTAGTGCGCACCTCAAGTGGGTAGCGCCCACCTCCAAACGCTGTCAACGATTCTGCAACTTGTCTTCGGCCTCCAAAAACACGAATTTGACTTCTGCCTTGCGGATCTCTTGCAAATGAGATTGTTTGCCATGTTTATATATGAAATAAATATCTCATCAAATCAGATTGCTTTTCAAATTTGTTTGACAACCCACTTTATAATGTTTTTGGCATTTTGAGATTTGATCTATTAAAACAATGCTTTGCTTTGGCTTTTCTGAATTTTGGACTGAAATGCTTGTTGTCTTTTGCAGGGATGCGGCACTGTAGCTTTGGAAAAGATCAAAGGCTTGCACTGAAGCTTTCTGATAATGAAATAAATAAAATTATTACAAAAATGAAATTAGACAATTTCTAGTTCCAAAACAGAGTTTTGGACTAGAAATGTCTTCAAATGCTTTTGATGATAAAAATGTGAAATCAAAACTTGCAAAACCAACCTCATGGCCTGCGGGCTTTATGACATGTATGCAAAAGACTCGAAAACCCTAGACTCTAGGACTAAAGACCTTTTTTAACGAAACTGACATTTAATGACGATGAATGAAATGACGATAAACTTCAATGATTTTTGAGGAATTCTTAAATAGCCTTGCAGGTATAAGCATGAGGAAACACATGACAACCAGACCCCCTCGTCAGTCAGTGGCATGCTCCTAGCGAAATGCAACGAAGTGGAACAAGCGAGACACTAAGAATGAATATGCAAAAAGCGAAATGGGGCGGAGGCTGTGAGGCCGGCAGCTCTAACATGCGGCCTACGAAACTATCAGCACTTTCGGAGTGCAAAGTGACCTTTTTCAATGTGATGTGCTACGAAACTGGGGTTTCTTAGCTAATTGGGTGGTTTTGATATAAAAATTTTGGGAAATGAAATGAATCCTAAAATGATGAAATACTTGACATGAAAGACCTTAAAAATGAGTTTATTTAAACACTAGGGTAGGCTCAAACTTATAAAAAAATTAATACTTCCCTTGGTCAAACTCAAGAAATGACTCCTAAGACCCTATTTTGACCCATGAACCTAAGTAATATTGTCAGAATGATGTTTTGAATTTTTTTGAGTGATAACAGTGGCTCCACTTGGGATAGTGTGCCCTTGTGGTACACTAAGAACTAGTAGTTCTAGTGTTGCTATCCATTTTCTTGACAAAATAGAAAAAACTTTGAAATTGCCAAGCTTTCTCCTCAAACTATAATGGCATTCACCTCGGGCTCAAGCTTGCTGATTTAGCTTCTCATTATTAGTAGAAAAACCAATAAAATGGAATATATACAATGATATGAATGATCAGCATATTTTAGGAAGAGTAATGCTTTAAAAACTTGCCATTGATAGGTCCTCCAGCATATGATTTTCCATCCATCTCTTTCAGTATGTAAGTATTATTTCCATGGAAAGAAGCTATTTTGAAAGGACCTTTCCACAAGTTCTCAAACTTACCATGTTTTCCTTTCTCTTCAATTCTGGCCTCCCATTTCAGCACTACATCCTGAATTTGAAAACTTTCTTCCTTGATTTTCTTATCAAATGTCCTCTTGATTCTGTTTTGAGATTGTTGATTATTGTTATAAACTTCATCCCTATTCTCTTGCAGAGCTATTAGCTTATTGATTCTTCTCGGAATTTTATTTGGCTCCTCTTCTAATCCTTGAAGCAGCTTCCTCACAAGTACCCCTAAAGATGTAGGAAAAATGGCTTCAGCTCCATATACCATTTCATAAGGTGAAGTTCCAATTGACCTTTTTGTGCATATCCTATCAGCCCATAAGGCATACTTCAGCTTCAAATGCCAAGCCTTCTTATTTTCCTGCAACACCTTTTTAATGATCCTCACAATGCTCTTGTTAGAAGATTCAACAAGACCATTCCCTTGTGGATAATATGCAGTGGAATGCCCAAGAGTAATATGATATTGATGATAGAAATTAATCAGCTTATTAGACTTAAATGCCTGTGCATTATCAGTTATGATCTTCATGGGGCAACCAAATCTAGAAAAAATATTATTTTCCAAAAAAGAAATAATAACATAATCATTTGCTTTCCTAGTTCGGATTGCTTCAATCCATTTGGTAAAGTAATCAGTTGCTGTGAGAATCCAGTGATGCTGACCTGATGATGATGGATGAATCTCTCCAATAAAAACTAGCCCCGATTGCTGAAATGGTGCTTCCACATAGATAGTCATTAAAGGTAAAGGTACAAGCTTCTTCTTACCATCAAAAATCTGACATTCATGGTAGGAAGCAATACTTTTGTAGACATCCTTAAACATTGTAGGCTTATAATACCCTGCTCTAAGAATCTTGTTCACTATGGCCTTCTAATAATGGTCACCTCTGCAATCTCCTTTGTGGAACTTCTTAATCACTTTATCAGCCTCCTCTTCCAACAAACAATTTAGCAAAATACCGTCAGTATCCTTCCAAAACAGATTTTTATAAAAAATGCAATACCTCAAGGATTTTAGCTTCACAAATCTTGCCTTAGAATTTGTCAGCTCAGCAGGTGCTTTATGATGATGTAGGACAAAAAAAAAATCCTTATACCAATCTAATGTGATGTACTTTTCTTCAATAGGGATTAGTTCTTCTTCCTCATCTAAAATTTCTTATATTTATGCAATTAAATTCATGTCAAGACAGTCAAAGTTTCACTGTGCCATCAGCTTTGCTAAGCCTTGTCCTTTGACCAATTTTTTTCGCTTGATCTCTATATCATATTCCAAAAATTTAGCAATCCATTTTCCCCTCTTACCATCAGGATCAACTTGAGTTAGGATGTCTTTCACAATAATATTAGGAACAAAAGCCACAATATGAGAACGTAGAATATAAATTCTGAAATCTTTGATAGCCTTAACCAAGGCATAAGCTTGCTTCTCTAAGATATTTTAATTCAGATCATAGTTAGCTAATGTCCTACTAAAAAATGAAATGGGCTGCACAATACCTTGATGTCCCTTTTACAACAAAACTCCAGCAATAGTAGTTTCTGATGCAAAAGTGAAAACCATAAATTCTTTTGAGAAATACGGACTGATCAATACCGGTTCTTGAGTGAGTTCCTTTTTTATCTCCTCAAATGAGTGCTTTGCCTCTATTGTCCACTTAATGTGAACTCCCTTCTTCAGCATCCTTGTTATGTCCTTCACAATCTCAGCAAAATTAGGAATAAATCTCCTTACAAAAATTACCTTTCCAAGGAAAGATTGAATCTCCTTCCTGCTTCTAGGCAAATCCACTTTCTGAATTGCATTGACCATGTTTGGATCAATCTTAATCCCATCTTTAGAAATAATGTGTCCAGATAATTTACCTGAAGTTAAAGAAAAAATACTTTTGGTGGGATTTAGAGAGATGCCAAACCTTCTACACTTCAGCAAAATTATTTCTAGGTGTTTCAAGTGATCTTCTTCCCTCGAGAAGAATGTTATGTCATCAAGATAAACAACCACCATCTTGTCCTTCTCTTTAGAAAAAGAAACATCCATTTCCCTTTGAAAGGTAATTCCTGCATTCATGAGACCAAATGGCATCTTGGCATACATGAAAGTGCCCCATGGTGTAGTAAAGGCTATTTTTTCCTGATCATCTGGATGTACAAAGAACCAATAATATTTTGCAAAATTTGGTCCATCTTTGGGAAAGGATAGTTGTCCTTCACAGAGGTTTTATTCAAGTTTTTGAAGTCAATACATATTCTAATTTATCCACTCTTTTTACTAACTAGAACCAAGTTTGCAAGCCAATTTGAGAATCTGATTGGGACAATGATTTTGGCATCAAAGAGTTTCTTGATTTCCTTCTCAATCAATGGCATGAGAAGTGGATTAATCCTCCTCAACTTTTGCTTGAAAGGCCTTTCATTTTCTTTGATGGGAATAGTATGTTGAATAATAGCGGGGTCATACTCTTTCAAATCAACATAATTCCAAGAAAAAACATCTATGAATCTCTTCATCATCTCAATATACTTGTGCTTCATATCAACTGAAAGAAACTTTGAAAGTTTAATCATTTTGGGCATAGCTACTGTACCAAGGTTACAACTCTCTACCTCTTCATCATCAACTTGTATCTTAGGAGATTTGAAAACATCATTCTGATCAAAAAAAATTTCAAGAGGTATGATACCCTTTGCTATGGAATTATTCTTTAGCTGCAAAACTTCAGAATTTCCTTTAGATTCAACAAGCATATTTTGTTGATCTACTTGCTTATTTTCAAACTCTTCTTTCAGTCAATAAATTTCTTCACTTGTTGGTCATCCTCAAAAACTTGCCAATGAGTAATATTATCAGGGATAGCTGGTCTATGGCGAAATTCAACCTCATATTTTTCAGTGGAGTGTATGTGAATAATGAAAAGACTTGCAGGGACAGCTAGAGAATCAACAATGGAGTTTTGGTCTCTAGTTTTGACAATGAATGTGTAAGCTTGGAAATTTTCCAACATTTCCAAAAATAATTTTCTATATGCCCTCATCCTTATATCCTTTGTTTGATAAATACCTTCAACTTGTTTAATGACTAATTCTGAATCTCCAAAAACATAAATCTTTTGAGAATTCATTCTTTTCAAAACTTCTAACTCCAAAATCAAGGACTCATACTCAGCCATGTTATTTGTGCAATCAAAGTTCAATTTGTAGGAAAAGAACTTACTTTCATCACTTGGACTTCTGATCCAAATCCCTACTCTTGCCCCTTCTCTTCCTGTTGATCTGTCAAAATGAAATGACCACCAACATTCTGCCTTCTTATCACTGACTTGTTGATCTTCTGTTTGCTGATTTTCGGACTGCTCAATTTCAGATTGCTGATTTTGTGCTTTCTTTTCATCCTCTGCTTCATCAGTCAACTCATTGAAAAGAATAGCAGATCCAAGTTCAGTATCAAGAGAATAAATTGGAAAATTTTGAGGTTTGTCTTTACTACTCACCATGTAAGCCATTCTTGTCTCTCGATGCAATCTCCTTTGCTCACCAAAAACAGGAATGGTGGCATAAGTAAGGTCCATCTGCATTGTACCTTTGATTTTTTCTACCCATGACCTTGATAATAGCATGCCAAACTTTAGTGGAATGTCTTCTACCATGATGTCCATGACCACTATCTTGGTAGGGACTTGTGTAAGACCAACAACAACATCCTTAATTAAACCAATGCATTTAACTTTTCTTGAATCAAAATAAAACAAGTCCTTAAATGGTCTAGTTATTTCTAACACCATCCTTTCCATGATTACTTTGGGCATAAGATTGTGAGAGGCCCCTGAATCCAACATATCATTATGTAATATCATGTCATGAATGCTAATGCTCACATAAAAATGAGGCACCTCCTCATTCTATTCATCGTCTAATCTTAGACCCAAGTATATGGTTGGATGATCCTCTTGTCCATTCAATATATCAGCAGCTCCTGGTTGTGAATTCAACATTTAAAAAATCTTGCTTCTATACTTATTTACCTTGAGAATCTCACCAAAAGGTACTGGTATTTTGATCTTAGAAATTTCATTTTCCAAACTAAAGACAGAAATGGATTTTTCAGCTTCTTTGATAGGAGGAAGAGGTGGTGTATCTTTCTTACCTTCAATAGCCTTAGGAGTATCTTTCTTGCCATCAGCAACCTTAGGTGTATCTTTCTTAGGCTGTGTTTTATTTTCAATGATCGGCACATTTCTATTTTTGAGATTGTATTATTTTTGCATCACAAAAATAGCATGTTGATGCCCTTTAAAATAATATGATGGTTCTTCTCCATGATTACCTTGGTTTTACTCATCATGTTCCTCTTTGGTCAAGAAAATTCTAGACATTTCTTCATCTAAACAAAAAATAGACTCTTCAGGAATTTCATGTTCATCTTCTTCATCAATTAAGTTCTACTGGAAAGGTCGTCTCACTGGAGGATTAGGCTGTTGATTTCTTCTTTCTCTTGGTCTTTGCTGATTCTAAGGTCTCCTGAACTGAGGGTTTCTAAACTAAGGTTCATGTGGTGCATGATGGGGAAAACTTATTCCCAAGGGCAGCCTATCCATCAACTTTTCCATTGTTTTCATCATTGAATCAAATTTATCATCAGAGGTAGAGGAGGAAGGATTCTCTTCTTCTTTTAACTTAGTCTTACCCATTTTTTAATTTTTGGCTGTTATCATATTAACCTCCACCTTCATTGCATCATTTTTCATTTCAGCAAGGAAGGGAATTCTCTCTCCAAGCAGTATAGAAAAGTCATAATCAAAATCTTCAGCATATCTCATCTGAGCTAAGGCTTGTGGAGGTTTTAAATGGGCAGGAATAGAGTCATAAACCTTATTAAACCTTTTTGAAAATTTTTAAATAGTTTCATCAACAACTCTTCTTAAACTATTATACTCAGTGAGGGCTTGTACTGGATTAGTTCTATTTACCCATTTTCTCAAAAAGGTATCGTTAAACTAATTCCAATTATGAATACTTCTAGGAGTAAGGGCTTTGAACCACTTCCTAACTTCACTGGTAAAACTCTAAGAAAACAATATCAACTTGACATATTCATGATCAACCTCCTCCCTGTCTATAAAATCATTAAATTGATCTACATGTTCTTCTGTTGTAATCTATTCATCACTTCCCCAAGTTTTTATTCTAGCAGCATATTTTCTAGGGAGGTCATGTAAAACAGCTGGAAGAACAAGAGGGGCATATCTAGCAGGTGCAGAAGGTGGAGGAGGTACATTTCCATCCATGGTGAAAAGGATTGTGGTAGCTTTAGGGATAGCAGTAATAGAGGATGAAGAACTGTTATGAGGAGAAATGTTTGGTCTTTTTTGTCCACTAACAATTGAAATCCAATCAAGAAGAGGAAAACCAGCTTTATTTTTCAACAATATTTCAAAAGGGTCAAGCTCTTTCAACTTATCTAAAGACTCTCTTTCCAGAAACAACTCAGAAGTAACTGCTTCCCAAAACTCTTCTTTATCTTCTTGTGTTACTAGGGATGAGGCATCAATACCTCTCTTATGTAAGTCTAAGATAATTTAAGTTAATTATTTTTCACTTTCAGATCTAAACAAGTCTTCCCAGATTTTATCATCAACTCTTTTATCTTCAGGACTTCTTAATATTTCAGAGGACAAGGATTTTGTATGTGATGAAGTACCTGATATTTCAGAAATTCCTTGACTGCCTCTGGAAATGGTGTTTGGATTGTCTACAATGGTAGGTGGATCTGGGTCAGGATTACTCCTGTTGTATCTCCTTCTCGAAGCCACCTTTGATCATATAAATTTTGAATGGAGTCACCAAGGTAGATGCAGCCTCGAACAACTTCTTGAGTTCCTACTACCTTCAAAAGTTCAGCTTCAAAATTTCAGGAAAGTATAATATTCAGGCTCCCAGAAGACACACCAAAATGTTATCACAAAATTGAACCTGATAGGCTACTTTATCAGAAAATATCATGTAACTATTTCAAACCTAATCTTGTGACTGAGGCTTAGCCTCCTCAGCCTGAGAGGTCTCTCTCAAGGGTTAATGATATGGATAAAGATATAGATGGATAACTCTATTTAGGAAATAAACTGATAATGATAGATGTAGGTTGAAAATAACATCAGCATGTATACATTGGGCTTATGGAGTCAAATAAATTCAGGAATTCAATGAATCTACTTAACATGGAAGTTGAGGCACATCATAGTTTTTAGTGATAAGGCACACACACATGAAACATGTAAAAACACAGTTAGTTCACTTATAAAGGAATTCAGAGCATCTTATAGATGAATTTTGAGTAATATAGATGAACACCACTGCAAATGAGATATATAAGAAATACATATAGAATATGAAAACATTAAAAACCCCTTCAGAATCTCAAGTTGGTCTAGTAGAAGATCTCTGAATTAGCCGAAAACAGTCAATTCACAACAAGCTCAGTTTTGCCAAAAATGTCCAACCTTTGAAAAATTTGACCCAATGGCCTTTAATAGACTTCTTACATCATCATATGATATGCCTCTTGGCTAGATACATCGAATTTCTTTCCACTGATAACTTGCATAACCATAAAACATGAAATTTATTACAAAAAGACACCTATCCTACTTGATAGTCCTATTTCAAAAAGGACTCAAGCTCCTCATTACTATCTATAACAAACTTATCTATTTGAATTTAAATCATTGACAAGTGTATCATCACATGGTCGAATTTGGATAATGGCATTCATTTCTTCATGACCACTTTGATGACCTCCACAAAAATAGGAAACAATACCCTATTTTTTAGGCATAGGATCTTTTTCCTTAATTGAAACATTCTGACTATCATTTAATCTTCATTTCGTGGTCCTTGGATGTTGAAAGTTGGCTTAACATGTCCCATAAATCTTTTCTAGCCTCCAGCTATCTAAAACTGCTTCAAAAACTGCTCAAAAGGATGTAATGTATTGTGCTACGAAAATACAGGCAATTTCATAACGCTTTCTGTAGCGTTGCCATTACAAGCCTTTGTTCTCCAAAAACTTGACTCTTTCCTCTTGCATCATTTTAATCACCCTTAAACACCTCTTTCATAGCAATTTTAGCTCTTAACTCAGCCTTTAACCCCTTTAATACTAATTAGATGAAGCAAAAAAGACAACTACAACAGTTTCATAGCGCTTTTCTGCCTTTTAAGCCTGGAGGCACTACGAAACTACTAAGTATGAATATTTTTTCATAAATTTGTCAAATGAAAACTATGGTTGACCAAAAACTCAAAATATAACCTATCCTCATCATCTTCAAACCATACAAACCATAAACCAACTTCATTTTAGCTTCCTTGAGGCATTCCTTCTTCATTTACAATTGGTTGACCTATTGGTTCTTCTATGATTGTCATCTTAATGCCTTTTCTCTATAGCTCATCATGAATTAACTCCAGTTTCTCTTGTAAATCCTTCACCTGGTCTTTAAGTCTTTTTTTAGTAGCTCTCAGATGGGTGTTTATTATTCTGACAAACTTAGCTTCTTTTATTGCTAGAATTGTCCACTTGACAGGTTGCTTTGTATTGTCTAAAGTTTTAGAAACAAAATCAACTTGTCCTTCCCACATTGCCTTCACCCTTTTAAACTATACCTTCTCGACACTGCATTTTCTAGTTCTCTTTTTCATGACAATAATTTCCTGATTTTCCAACTTTAACTTTTCCTCAAGGTGTTGAAACTCTGTTTTCTCTATCACTTTCTCTTTTCCCCTTTTTTAATTTGCTGATTGTATCCTTCACTATGGGTGATGAGAGATCAATAATCTATTTAGGTGATTTAACTGTCTCAGTGGGTTTTTGAACTTCTTTGTTGCCTTCCATTAATTTCCTATCATGCCTTGTCATAGGCTTTCTTGCTTGAAAAATGAAACCTGCATCTTCCCCCTCAAACTCTAATCTCTTTGCAGAATTAGCCTTTTTCAACTTCTACTCATCTTCCCTTATGAATTCAGCTTGTACAATAGGTATTTCCTCTATGTCAGTGGCATGAATAATATCCTCTAGATTCCCCTCTGTTACTGATCTGTCTTCTGCAGCAACTGTCTTTCATTTCAAAAAAACTGCTTGGCTTCTAGTTATTCTTTTGGTCCCTTGTTTTCTGACAGCTTTTTCCTGTTTTTCATCTTTGACAACCTTTGATTTATGTTTTGTGGGTGAGAGAGTTGGTGTATCAAGAATTTGCATTTACTCTGGCCTTTTCTCAGTTTTTTTTTCTTGGCTTTACTCTTGCAAGTTCTTTTGGTTTTACAACCATAGGTTGTCTTGTTTCTGCTGCTGGTGGTGATGGAACTCCTTTAGCTTTAGGGTTTCTTGCAGGAGTTAGGGTTTCCAACTCAAAACCATTAAAAAACAAGAATGAGGACCAATCTCTACCTATTTTTTGAATTTCATCTAAAATTAATAATTTCATTAAGCCATGATGAAATAATGATGTCTCACTCCCCTCATACTTTGCTTGCACCTTATCTGCCATCTTTGGAAGACTTCTATGCAGATAAAAAGGTAAGTCAAGTGAAATCTTACCAGTGAAGTGTGAAGTAATTTGAAATGGTATGAATAAACCTTGTGATACCTTCCTTCATAGGTAAAATATTTCTGAATGTTGAGCAGCAGTTTTGAATAATTATCTTTGATGCAACTTCTTGGAATAGCATTGTTGAGATTCATCTCAATGTTCTCAGGCTTCATGAACTCTTTACATTGCTCCATATTAACTTTTAACCCTTTGAACTAGGTTTCTTTACCTCATGGTATCTCTGTAATGGCATCAATGACCTTTGGTGTGATAGAAAAACTTAACATCCCCACTTTAGTGGCTTTTCCATTGAAATTCATAGAAATTCCTTGGATACCTATGTGTGACATCCCTACAATTTCTCACAGAAATTTAGGCAACCTACTCTTCTGAATGCTTCCATCACTGTTGGGTCTTCAATTATTGCCTTCATGTCTTCAGTTTCATGCCTGAAGCACTATCCTCCTCTTTGTATTTTTCTTTCCTCTGTCATAGTTCTTCAGAGAACCTCCCATCTTCACTTGATATAAGTCTTTCAGCCTTGCTTGATATTGTCAGGTAACCACTTCCAAAAGAGAAGAAAAGAGATATCAACGCCTTAGAAATGAGCTCTCATCTGGGGCAACCTCCAATACATTACATAAATGAACAATTCTTGGATGATACAATTTACAAAACCTCCTTTCTATATATAGGAGTCCATGGGGCCATAATGTAATCCTAGTGGGCCACAATGTAATCCTAGCCGACCTAACAATAATAATTTAAGGGAACAATAATAACAAAATGGGGGTTGCAAGGGTACAATAATAACAATAAGGGGGGCTACACTAACATACTAAGGGGCTACACTATTAATATAGGAACTTAACATGCCCCTCTCCTTCAACAAGTGTTGTCCTCAACGCTTGATTATTTCTTGATGCTTATGTATAAAATTCTCATCCTCCCATGTGAAATATTCTACAGGAAAGTTCTTCCACTTGCTGAGATACTCTGAAATTGATCTTACTTGTCGAGTTCTTGTTTCTATGACTGCTTCATAACTTCTTTCGATGTGATGTTGATCTTCCCGTTGTTTCATTAGATTCTGCACCAAAGTTGGGTTATCCTTTGAGAGTTGGAGAACTTGTTGTTGATGCTCGATGTGATCTTCCACTAATTTATCATCCATATTTTCTATTATTTGATCCTTTAAACCATCCAACTTAGCCTCCATTTCTGCTTTTAAACCATCTATTTCATCTTCAATTTCTCTTCGTAAGATCGAAACTTGTTGCACTTGGTACCGTAATTTTGATATCTCATACTGCAACTCTTCCTCTTCATGCGTCATAGTATAGATTTTTGATGGATTAATGGGTATGGAATTATTTTTTGGAGGCATAATAGAACCCATTACTGAAAAAATTTCTTCAATGTTCCCTTGGAATCAATTCAACTTGATTCTTCAAACAAGACTTATGCAATTTGGAAAAATACACACCTTTTTCTTGCTTTGAGGAGCTCGATATTGAAATTAAATTATCTCTGTAATTTAAAATATTCAATATCTGAAATTTAGCCCTGCATTAGCCCTCTGAAGCTTCTTTCAAATGCCACAAGTCTGATCTAATTTGGTTTCCCCAAGACAACGTTGTGTCCAATCTCCCACAATGACCTAATTTTGGACTGGTTCAGTAGAGCAAACTTGTAGGACTTGCCACGTGTCATTGTTTCGTCCTTTGTCTCTGAAATTGATAGCCAAGAAACTACAATCCGTGTACTTGTGACCACTTTTTACGGCACTCAAATCCACTGCCCAGAGAGAGAGTTATTGAACTTTTCCCACTATCACCTCTTTGAGATGCAATTCAGGAGCCTGAAAAAGCACTACCTTCCACAGATCATATCTCCAAAAATATTGTGAACCAAGCTCTGAAATTTTTTGACAAATTTCCTCAGGATTTCAGCTTCTCACCATATGAATTTCAGATTCTGAACCTTCGTAGAAAAAAATTTATAGCGCAAATGCCACGATGACCTGTTTAGGAGCCTGAAAAAATACCTAACTTCCACAGATCATATCTCCGAAAATATTGCGAACCAAGCTCTGAAATTTTTATACAAACTTCCTCAAGATTTCAGCTTCGCACCCTAAAAATTTCAGCTTCTGAATCTTCGTAGAAAAAAAGTTATAGCGAAAATGCCACGATGACCTGTTTGGAGCAGCGAAACCCTAGAATCCAAAGCTCTGATACCAAATGTTGTGTAACCAGCTCCAAAAAAGAGAAGAAAAGAGATATAAACGCCTTAGAAATGAGCCACTTCGAGGGGGCAACCTCCAATACATTACATAAATGAACAATTCTTGGATGATTCAATTTACAAAAACCTCCTTTCTATATATAGGAGTCCATGGGGCCATAATGTAATCCTAGTGGGCCACAATGTAATCCTAGCCGACCTAACAATAATAATTTAAGGGCACAATAATAAAAAAATGGGGGTTACAAGGGTAAAATAATAACAATAAGGGGGGCTACACTAACATACTAAGGGGCTACACTATTAATATAAGGACTTAACATATGTGTATCAACCTCGCTTGAATAAATGTATCAACCTCGCTTGATATGGATGTAAAAACCTGTGTAAGAACTAGCCACAATTTTGGCTCGATACTCAGAGCTCAGACATTACGAATGAAGGAAAAAGGAATGAAAATGACTGATTAGGAAAGAATTTGAATTTCAAGTGTCCTTTCATATCTGAAAATGATGGCCCACTCATAACCTATACTGACCATGATGACTGCAAATGTGCGTGTCTACTTTGATTTCATCGTTACATGACTCAAAAAACCTCTATCTTACCCTTTCCAAACGGTTTCTGACATTTGACAACTCAACTAACAAGACAGTTACAAAACTACGCTTTCGTAGTGCCTGTAGTGTAATTTTTGTTGTTTGCGCTACGAAGCTATCAGCTCTTTCGTAGTGCAAAGTGACATTTTCAACGTGATGCGCTACGAAACTGTGGTTTATTAGCTAATTGGGCGGTTTTGATATAAAAACTTTTGGAAATGAAATGAATCCTAAAATGATGAAAGACTTGACATGAAAGACCTTAAAAATGAGTTTATTTAAACACTAGGGTAGGCTCAACTTATAAAAAATTTAATATTTCCCTTGGTCAAACTCAAGAAATGACTCCTAAGACCCTATTTTGACCCATGAACCTAAGTAATCTTGTCAGAATGATGTTTTGATTTTTTTTGAGTGATAACAACTTTGATTAATTAAGTTTAGCTATTCCCTCTTCCTTGATCTATGTTATATGTCTATCTTAAATGTTTTCTAATCTTGAAGGTGAAATCACTAGAAGTTTTACAAGTTTCTTGCCTTCTATAGTTTACTGGACTGTTTGTCTTGAATGCTTATTTTCTTGAGTTTAATCAGAGAAGTTATTGGTTTTCCCTATCTTTTGATTATTTCTTCATGCTTAGTAGTGTTAAAAACCTTTCTTGTTTAAATGTATTTTTTCAAGGATTCTTAACTTCCCTTTTTCACCTACTATGTTCAAAAACTTAATGTTCATTTCATCTCACACAAACCTTGAAGATCCATTTGACCATATTAGATTTTCCCTGTGATGCGCCCTGATTCATTGTTTAAATATCCATGACCTTTTGTAGACTCCATAGCCCAATGACTTGAAAATATCTCACTCCATCTATTCTACTTGATCACCTACCCAACCCAAACAAACAAATCAAACCTAAACTTAACAACTAGCCTAAAATCAAACCTTAAAAGCAAACAAGTTCACATCCTTTTACAAAATAGAGAGAGTCCTCTGTGAGTCCAGGAAGGATAGGTCCTAAGACTCCAAAGACTGGTATGATGTTACCCCTGTTCATTTATTCTCACCAATCTAACAAATTACGGGGACTTGCTTTTAAAAAAAATAGAGAGAGAGAGAGAGAAATACATGTGCATATTTGTGTTTTTTGTGTTTGTTGTTTTGTAGGTTATTAATGGTTTCTGGAAACACAGGGAAGCAGTCATTTTCTTCTCTCCCTTTCTATTTTACCATCCATCCCATCATTCACTCCATTCATTTCCATAACTCCTTCCATTACCTCCATACACCACATTCTTACATTCCTGAGCACAATGTAGCAAAAGAACACAAGTCATAAACGGCTACAAACGTCAAGAAGTTCCTTAAAAAAAAAAGTTGTTCATGGGCTACAAAGAAAAACAAAAAGGAAAGCTGCATAATGGACTCCAGGAGAATGAGAATGCCACCCATGGCATCTCAAGCACCCCGCGCAACATCTATAGCAGGAAGAGACAACAAGAAGAGATCAATAGCTTACTTAGAGAGTTGCTCACTCAGAAAATAGGAAAGTAGTGAAGAACACAACATCTAAAAAATTTGTCTCCTCAACCCATCTCCTGCAAACACCTTGACAATAACAGGTAAGCTCAGGTATAGCCTTTCACCCCTAGATGTGCATTCATAATAGCTAGAAATAATTAAATGCAAAGATTTGGAATTTATAAGGCACAAAAGTGGCCAGTTAGCTTTGCCACAATCGTGAAGTATGACTGGGGAAAACTGCAAGTTCACGCCATCTGGGCATGCAAAAAATATAAATAAATAAAATTAAATCAATTGGAGTAGAGGAGAACGAGAGGAGGAAACATGTAGTCCATCATGAATTAATATAGAGAAGGAAACAACGATCTCTAACGGAAACTGGAGTCGAGCCCGAGTTACATAAGTGCTCCAAAATTAGTTGCGCAATATAATAAAAAGAGATCATGTCTCATCCAAACCAGTGAATTGAGAATTTTTTAGGGAAAGAGAATAAAGGGAGCCCGCAGCACAATAGTACCGAGTTTGGTTTGCGTATTTGAACAATGTGCAGCAGTTGGGCTAGCTTTCGAAGTATACTACATATCAGACATAGTAG
Source organism: Pinus albicaulis (assembly GCA_034641835.2). NCBI lineage: Eukaryota > Viridiplantae > Streptophyta > Pinopsida > Pinales > Pinaceae > Pinus > Pinus albicaulis. Next base: position 154,067 of record CM076578.1, read on the forward strand.
CAAGAGACCAAGGGAAGCTTTTATAGCAACCTAAACAAGGCATAATTCTATTCCTAGCCTTAGAGAAGAAGGAGAAGAAGAACTAGAAGAGGAACAATAAGAAGAATAGGAAGAGATAGAGGGCCAAGGAGAAACGGAAGAAATGGAAATGGAGACATAAGTCATAAAGGTAGCAGAAAGTGAGCAAGAGGAAGTTTCCACCTTAGCTTCTCTGAGCAAAAATAGAAAAAGGCAGACCTATATGAATTTCAGAACTAAAAAGAGTCAGAGGGTAAGTTAGAAAGAGCCAAAAACCCCTCCCAAGAGCCCCATCATCATTGAAGAATCACCAAGGGAGGTGGAAATATTCAGAGAGATAGTTCTGAAGGAGCAGTTGCAGATGGCACATGTAGAGAATATAGCACTAAAGGAGAAATTGCAACAAAAATGGAAACAAATAGCCACCATGGCAAACTTGCGCATAGAAGCCCTTCAACACAGATTCAATGTTGACTCATATGTTGTGTACGTCAAGGAGAAATGGATCCTATTTCAAATCAAAACTCTAGCCTCCCATGGATCCCTACCTTTCCAAGATTGTAGGAAATTAATGGATTTATACAAGAAAGCTAACATGGTTAATCAGGAAAATATGGCAGAGTTTTATATGCATAACCTTGTGCTGACAAATGTGGATACTTGGGACCCGAATTCTACAATGGGGGATATGCAGTTGATGGCTCTAGTATCTTGGATTCTGAATGAGGACAATAGAGAAAAAGAGATATGGAGGGTCATGAGAAGAAGAAATAGAGAACCTTTACATATCAAACCATAATTGTTCAGCCCAAGAGGAGTCATCCTTAACTGTCGAGAGATTGAAAAGGACCCTGCACTAGTTGAAAGCTACCTCCATACTCAAACACAGGTAATATGCCACTTTGATGATGTTTCTAGGAAGATAGAAGAAGAGTGCATTGTGGCCATCCAGAGGAGATGGAACAGCCTCCCTCATAGCCTCAAGAACAGGGAGTAACATACTCCAGAAATACTGAGGGGTGCCTTGGAAAGAGTACCATTATACAAGAGGGCCATGTATACCAAGAAGATCCAAAGGCTTGGTCTCAAGCTCAATCCACCTTTGTTGTTCGGGTTGAATGATTAAAGGGACACAAATGCACAGGATAGAGAATGGGAGAATGCAGAAAAGAGTAATGGGGTTTACCCCCCTAAGGGGGCTCCCACAATTCTTCCTCAGGAAGTCAGGGGGACTGTCAAAGCCTTAAAAAATGCAGGAGGAGGATTAGTTGCTCAGAGGATGAGAAACCATTCAACAGGGGGTGATGATGAGCTCCGTCATTAGACATTTGGAGGGGTTAAAGGTCACCTTTTTTCCTTCTTAAATATATTTTTCTTGCATTTTTATTTTTATTTGGTTTTATGATGCTAGTATAGGTGGTGATTAAGGTTAACATACTCTAAGTTCCTAATATGAGGTTGAGTGCAGAAAATCACGAGTAATTGACATTATTTTTGAAGATTTTATCATAAAGAATTGAAGGAGACAACAAGGATAAATTATAGGAGGATTTTCCACCCTCTTTAACTCTCAAAGGCAACCAAAGGATCCTCAAGGATTCTCTCCAACAATTCAAATTCCAGAGGCAGCCAAGCAACTCAAAGACCAAAGTGCACTCAATCTATGTTTACTTGGAGTCAAGTGGACTCAACCACTATTTTCAAGGGATATGTTGGTAGCTGCCTTGTAGAATAAATAGAGCAGAGCTAGAGCTAGGAAGAATTTGATTCTGTTGGTAACTTTGATGCAAGCTATTGAGATTTTTATTATTGTACTCAGTGATTAAACTTTGAGAAATGTACGAGACTATTCTTTTATGAAATGAGAAGATTGATTTCATTTTACCAACTTAAGTTTCAGAGAGATAGGCATGTGGGTTAGGGCCCAATCCATGTGCTTGAATCTCTCTTTTGTACTTGTTCTTTGATTTCTGCCACTCAGTTAGTTCTGCTTCTGATAATTTCATTGTTGCTTAGTTTTTTCTTTCAGTGTGCTGCTGTAGGTTTCATTTTCTTATGAGTAATAGAATAGAGGAGAAAAATCTAAAAGTTGTGGATCAAGACCTCCCTTCTCATCTCTATCAATAGAGCTAAAGGAGGGTGAACCTTCCCACAAACCTGTCGAAGCCCCTGAAATCTTAGCTTCAAACATTGGGGAAAACCACCCGGTCCGGACCTTAGTACAACTCCTTTTCCGTTTGGGATGGTGGCTCCGACTGGATAGTATGGGACCAATTTCCCAATAATATATGGGTTGATGATTGTTTGTTTATGTAATGGGTAATGGAAATGATAATTACTCTAATATATAACTTTAATGAATATAAATATTAACTCTAATTAACGCGGGTATCATATAATAAATGCGACTTTAAATTTGTTCTTCTTTGAAAAATAATCATATAGATGGCTTATTCAAAAAGAAAAATGCATTCACATATAATAATTACTTTGTTTAAGAAATTAAACAAATTAATGATGATAACCTATCGCATTCATATATTTATATCGCTTACATATATTTTGAAAGATGATAATTCTAAGTTTTTCAAAAATGATACAACAAAGGATTGGTTTTCACAGGGCGGCTCCCTCTTCGTTAACACTTATCGCTCCCAACCGTTGATTGCAACATTAGTGTAGCACTACGCACTACGCCACGTCATCCTTATTGCAAATCACATTTCGCAGTTTCTCTCCCCTTCTGATATCACATATTGCATTGCCACCCCACTCTTACAACTCCACCATCACACTTTTAAAAGCCTCCCTCTCCAAATAATTTTTGTGATATTAAAATTTTCAATAAATTTTTAGACCCCTTTTTCACTCCCCTAAGCCTTGTTTCATGTGGTTAAGCCCTCCATTAGCACCATTACCCTTTCTTCTCCAAACTGTAAGAAACACCTCTTCAAATTAGAATTAGGTCATGAATAGTTGCATAGATAGGAGCATAATAGATAAATCAGGGCGTGTTTAGCCGTTTAGCCAAGTTAAGTGCAACATAAATTAGTTTCCCTTCTACCATTTCCTTTCTGCAAATTAAATTAGTTTCATTTCCGCCATTTCCTTTATGCAAATTAAATTAGTTTCATTTCCATCATTTCCTTTCTACAAATTAAATTAGTTTCATTTCCATAATTTCCTTTCCGCAAATTAAATTAGTTTCATTTCCATAATTTCCTTTCTGCAAATTAAATTAGTTTCATTTCCGTCATTTCCTTTCTGCAATTTAAGTTAGTTTCTTTTCTTTCATTTCTTTCCAGAAATTTACTTTTCAATCCTTATGAGAAAAATGAATTTGTTGTGTATATAGCACTGTCACCTCCAAGTTTGTACCAACCCCGAGTTGATCAAGTAAGGTAGGGAGCCCCTAGGAGTTGCAACACTCTTGGTGCAGTACCAGGACTCACCACCTCCCACTATACAACCAAGCCTTCCACCATCTGCACTACATTAGTTCTTATTAACTAAGGGTCAAAGTGCATATTTAAACTTTATATGGTTGGAAATCGGGGGTGGGGACTGGGGTTAACCCCCGACCCCAGTCCACGGACCAGGGTTAAGGGCTAACCCCGACCAAAATGATATATATTAAAACCCATTTAACCAAAGTGAAACACATTACATTGTTGGGTGCATGAATTGCAATTCAACGAACTCCTTCAACACTTTTAAACCCGGGGTTACGTAAGCTTAGAGGCGTAGAACAGGAAATTCCAAGAAATGATATGAATATTCTTTAGATATATTCCTACTTCTTTAATTATAGTTTGTAGAATCGAAAATAAATATCACACAACAATAAATACCAAGAGAATTTTGGTGCTGGAAAGAAACGAAAAGTACTTTGCGAAAATTCAAATAAATGGAACTATCAAATTTTCATGAACAATCCCAGTCAATAAAAATAATCATCTGAGATTATATTTAGTGTGGTCATAAGATAGAGGAATAATTAAACTGTTCAGAATGTCCGCCTTTCTCAAAGATTTTCCTTCATGTACTAAACTCTTGTTCTTGCACTGTAACAATGTTCCTATACTAGAACGTTATTCCTGCAATGAAACTAACTTCCTGCATTGGAAGTATATATTTCTATTGAGATTCAACAAGATGATGAAGCTTAGTGAAAATTAGTCACCTTCACTAAGTGGGCCTACATGCTATTTCTAGGTGTAAGTCTATTTTTAGACATGGTGATCATATTTCAGAAGTTGCAGGATGCTATTTGTGGATGGTTGGTCAAGTTGGAAAAATAGATGAAATCCTATTTTTAGAAGATTAGGCGAAGTGTATTTATAGATCATCGATCTAAAAATAGATGTGTCGATTATTATTAGCCCTTAATAATAATCAAAATCTAAATATCAACTTATTCTCTTGGAGCACTTTATTTCAGTATACAGATTTGGAAAATCAGTGGGCTAAAGGAATTATGCAATTCCTAGGGTTTATTGGTGGTTCATCCATGGAAGACTCAGTTAGAAATGAAGTGGTAAAGTTATGATAGAGTTGGAGGAGTATTTCATGGAGTTGTTATTCAGTTTAACTCATTTATTGGAGTTAAACTCAGTTGAGCTAGTTGTATCTAGTCTAACTGAATGATACACTAGTGAGAGTGCAGTAAATTAATTAGTTAATTAATTCCAAAATAATAACTCACTAATCAACTTAAAAAATATAGCAGTTAACTACAGTGCATGTCAGTTCTAGTGGAGACCCAGTGGAGAGGTAGGTGAAAGGGTGAGATGGACTATCCATTGTGACTATAGTGATGCATTGATTACATCTCACACAGATTGGAGTTTCCAATGAGGATTGCACAGTCAAGGAAAGGCCAATTCGAATTCATTTAGGGGTCTACTTCAGCAGGGATTGCGTAGTGGAGGTAGGTTGTCAGGTGGCGAGAAATTGGTGCATAGAGATGCAAATTTCTACATGACAATGTGTAATGAATCTACATTGTACTGAGAGCTTGATGTACTAAGCTTTGTATGAGATTTTTACATGATCTCCATGATACATAATATATGATAGTTGGGGTTTTTAGCTTCAGGCTTTCTCATTAAACAATTTTTCTATGTGTGATTGTTTTTATTGATTCATGTGTTTGCAATTGAGTTTTTAAATTTCCGTAAAAGATTAACAATGGAAGGATTCTGTATTTAGAAAGAAGATAAATATTTTTAGATCAGGAGAATATGGATATATACATGCATATGTTATATAATTTCTACAATTGCACCTGCACTAAAGATTTTAACCTTTTTCAGGAGCTCTAATTTTTTGTACCAGAGCTCTCTGTTAATGTACTAGGATATTGATTCATGTACCAAAACAGAGGTTCTTGTACTAGAAAACCAGTGTTCCTGTACTAGTTTCCAAATCACTTGCAAAAAGGAAAAAGCGTGTTAACTAAAGAAATAAATTGCTATGTGAAACATAATTAGAAATTGAGATTTCATAAGCAAGGAGACTCTCCTACTTAACCAAATATTCAGAGATGAAAACCATTTTATAAGAAAAAGGAAATTCTTGCTTAAAATAGGAAACTTCTTGCATATGAAAAAAAAAAGAGCAACTATCTTATCCAAATAGCAGCAGCCTTATTCCTGAGATGATTGTTTGTTGAATAAATCAGGTCTGCACTTTATTATAAATAATATTTTTAACTCATAAGTCCCTTTAATAAATTTAATGTTAACTTTAAATATTTTCCCACGGGGATAATAAGTGCAAGCGTGGATCGATAGAATGCAACCGTGTTTTATTAAAATCTCATCGATGTGAGTTAACCATTAAACCAACTTTGAATGTTGAGAATAATTTTAATCAAGAAACAAAACACCATTTGCAGAAGGGAAATAATGACTTGCAGGAAATGAAAAGAAACTTGCAGAAATAAATCAAGGAAAATTTAACTTGCATAAATAGAAATGCACTGGTGCAAGAAGATAAATGCACTCTTTTTTGCAGAAAGGAAATACAACATGCATCAAAGGAAGAAATGGGAAATGAAAAATAAATATAACCAATCTCTCAAGCCTCAGAGCCGAATCACACAACTCATAAAGAAGTTAAATTTGTATTTTATGAAAGAAACCACACATAACCTACTTCAAATCTTGCATAAATGAAATAAGTTTAACATACCTCACGAAAAGGGAAAACGAGTTGGGTTGGTTGGGCCCTAGCCAACCATTTTGTTACCCTACTACGAAATCTAGAACCTCAAATACTCAGATGAAGCATCACAATAATATTAAGACATGAAAATTCATAACTGGCACAATTATTTGTATTAAACTTTAGATTAGAAAATATACATCATGGATACCAAATCTAGCCTAGAAAATGGCGATACCAAAATATCACAGTCTATGTCAAAATTTCTCACAGCATCGCTACCTAATCTACTAGAAAATTCTATTAAATACATATTCTTGGCCCATGGCCACAACAAAAAATACAACATAAGTTTATCTTAAGCCTTTCAGCTCTTTCAAAAAAGACTAAACAACGATTCACAGTCAAAGTCCTGAACTACACATCTCGCTTATTACTCTACACTCTGAGCCCAACAAAGATACTGATATTATAGAATGAGATCCGTGTAGTTTTTTGAGTTGTCTCAACCGTATGCGGTAAACTAACCTAACATTAACAGCTGCCTCGGAAGTGCAGGAACGCTGACTGGTACAAGAATTATTCCTACACCAACCATCTCCCATATTGATTAATAATTTTATTTTATCTAATTACCTTAGGAAAAGATAATATATTAGTTGCAAAGGAAAATATGATATAAAACCTATTTATTTAATGATTATGTTTGTATATAATCCTTAATACCAAAAACATAAAAAGAGTGCAAGAATGAGTACAAGTTGGAAGGAGTGTAGGAATAAATAGGATTCCAGGGTTAAAAAATAGGCTTAGGTAGTGTGTCCAAGGTAAGATAGAGGTTAAAAAGTGAGACAATTCTGCTAGCCAACATCCTCCCATCCCTATCATGTTTTGTGTCCTCACACAACCTTACCTTCTGCAAAAAAACAACATGGAGAGCTTCCTTCAATTTGTATCAGTATATAGATTATTGCCTTCAACGTCTTCAACTTCTTACCTCGAGCCTTTCTAAGTCTTTTGAACAATTTCCTAAGGCGACCATAGCATTTCGATGCTCGAAATTTCCACACTTTTTCTTTCCGCTTTCATTCTTGCACTTCCCCTTTGAGCTCAATGTTCTTTCGCTGCAGCACTATACTCGGTTCCTTCATGGCCTAGTTCAGTACCTCTAGTCTATAAATGACTTGCTTCATTTCCTCGATCTGACTATTCAGAGAGATATTAGGGTCCTATTTATCAAGCTCCTCTTGTGTCAAAGTATTTTCAGCAGTAGACTCAAAACAAGTGTCAGTATCATCAAGGCCCTCATCACCTTGCTTGTCAACATATTGCATTTCAATATCACATTATATTTCAGCACCCTGTGTTTCGTCATCATATTGGCCCACTATCGGGTCCTTCTCTACACTAGCATCAGGTGTCTTCAAGACCTTTCTCTTCTTCATATTCTCAATTAAAACTGAAAGAGGAGTGATGTATTCCACTTCTATGTAACCTACACTGAACATTGTGTGAACCGCGAAATCTGCAAGGAGCGAAATATTATCTGATACCAACTTGATCTGAAATGGATTTGTATTTGTTACGCTATGCAAAGTATCCAATCAGATATAATAAAGTGTGCAAATGGTTCTCCTTAAATTGCAGGTTAAACAAATCTTTATGGCATCGTTTATGAGGTTTCTGTGTGAAGATTGATTAAGTAATTTTACTGTTTAACATAGTACAACATAAAATAACAGCAAATAAACTTCAACAAACACATTACTCAGCTATTTTTTGAGCATTTCACCCCTCTTGGGCTATGTCTACTGGTCCAAGCCTCCCAAATGGCGTGTCCCTCTTGTATAATTTGCTCAAAATGAAAGTATAAGTGAAAATATGCTTCAATAGGCAAAAATAACTATAAATACAACTTCATAAGATATGAAATAGCTAAAAATGGCTTTTCATTTACGCTAAACAGTGAAAGAGAGACCAATACACTGCCTTCTCCATGGTGGCCCTGATGGCTCCTTGAACTTACCTTCAGATTTTTGACCTCTATAAGTTTTCAAAATGTTCTAAAACCTCTTCCATTAGATTCAGAAGGTATGAATTAGCCAAATATGACTATTCATTTACATAAAACTAATAAATTATGCCCAATAAATTGCCTTCTCCATGATGGCCCTAATGGCTCCTTCATCTTCCTCGAAGAAAACAATACTGAAGATCACCTCTGTTCAACCTAAAACCTGTTCCAAACTACTCATAAGGTCAAAGAAACCCAAAATTGACTAAAATTTCATCCAATTTCATTCAATATTGAGGGAGTTATGGCAAAAACAATTTTTGCCCAATATCCCTAAACAAACTCCTCCAAAACTGGAGGAACTCCAATTAGGAGCGCCATTTTGGCCAACTCCCCGAAATTAGCGAAAAAGTGCCCTAAATTTGGTGGAACAACTAATGTTAAATTAAATGTCACAGTGGGCGTGTTCACATGCGGATATTCCACTGACCATTAATCGTTCAACTGTCCGCATAAAAAGGTGGCATTTAATTTCCTTTGACGTGGTCACATTAATGGTCTTCAAAACCGTTTCTGCCGTGGTTTGGAGGGTTAAGCCCTCGGTTTTGGGCTTCGGACCTATGGTGAGGGGCTGACCCAAAGGGCTAGCCCCTCCTCTCTGCCATATACAAAACCGAACCAAATTAAATATATGTGCCACCGTTTATATGTTAAGTAGCACTATTGTGGCATAATGGTAAGACGTTAGCGTCATAACCCGGAGGTATAGGGTTCAAACCACCAAAACTGAAAAAAACAAACAAAACAAAACAAAACAACAAAAAAAAAACAAAACAAAAACTTCTCCACAGCCTGGGGCCACGTGGTGGCCTCTGGGCTTGCTAGGTGGCAACCTCGGATTGGCCAAAAAAATCTCCAAGTCAACTGAACATCCACTGAATACTTGCCACTTTTCCACATGTAATAGGCCTGTTTGGAATATTTTAGGGAATATTTTGGGGAATATTATAAGGAATATTCCTAGAATATTCTTTTTTTAATTTTTCAAATTTAGAAAAGTCAAACTTGGTCAACTGAATTTTGGAGTTTACTAGAGATTTCAAACCTCAATAACTTTTGCATACAACCTCGGTTTTGAGAACTGTTCATGGTGCCATAATCACAGTGACAAGACCTTTCCGATCATTCAGATTGCAACCAATTTTGAACACTTTCATTTTTGAGCAATTTGCATAACTTGGACATGGTCTCCTGATCACACCTCCTAAATGAGAAGATTTTGAACCCAAAAAGCTCTCTAGACTACTGAAACTGATCCGTACAGCAAATAAGAATATTACACCCTCTTCTCTTCAGCCTCCAAGCACTTGCCTTGCATGGCTAGTGACTTTGAACAACAACTAGAAAGCAATTCACACTTCCCTTCGTCGATGCACTTGTCCTCCTACCTATAATTGTCTTTCTTGCACTCACTCAGAAATGTTCTTGCGATAATTGCAGAATTAAACTGTACATCGCTGCCTTGATCAATGATTCAAGGTGGCTCAAACAAACGAGATATTATAGCATAAAATACATGCATACAACTGAAATTTGCATATGTACAAAATGAGTACGTCTTAGTGTGTTAATAAGTCCATCCACTTCTTAGTAAGCCACTTCCATGGTGAATTTTTCTGCTGCAACTCTTCCCCATGTGAAACTTCCATTTTCACTTCAATAATGGAATCCTTGGTTCCCTCTTCGCCAATCTTTCTTTCCTCTTGCTGCATGTGCTTGGGACGACTAGTTGGATGCAATTTACAACAATGGGAGACAACATGTCCCCTCTTTTGGAAATATGTGCAAGTCTTATGCACCTTCTTTGAAAGTTGTCTTTGCCTCATCTACTTCTTGTATGCTTTCTTCCTCATCCAACATCTTGAAATATCATGGTTAAATTGACCATAATATGTACAGCAAATCTTTCTTCCATTTAAGCATGCAAAATTATCATGCCTTACAGAAACACAGTCAAATTGATCATGAGAAGATTTATACCTCTTGTGTTGCTTTGAATGTTCATCCTTTTTGTCTTCATAAGACGATGAACTAGTAGAGGCTACAGCTTTCACTTGCATACTAACCTCATTTTTCTTGTCTTGAAAACTGTAGGAACTTGCATGCTCGCCATAAGCTGCATGTCTACCATCTTCTTGCTGCAACAAAGGCTTAAATCAATGGAAATCATATTTGAAAAAAATTTGACATATTTGCATCTTAGAACTTGTAATAAAGGTTCTCTTTAAAGCAGCCTCACATGCTTTCATGGTTTTGTAATATTCACCATTAAAATGCACATAACCAATACCAAGATTCTTGGGTCATTCCTCAACTAAAATGGGATCAACCATGCCTTGTGCAGGCTTCCCTAATCCTTTGCCTTCATAGCCCATTTTAATCATTAATTTGGACCCTATACCTCTCGTATGTTTTTCGAAAGAACCAACACATCTTTCTAAAGAGTAAATTGAAGACAAGTTAGAATGGATTACCTCTTCCTCATGAATTTTCTTGGTCAAAGCTTCTTGACCTTGATGGAGCTGCCTCTCCATATCATGCAATATTTGAAGAATTTCTTCCTTCTCTTCCTTCAAGGCAAACAACTATTCACAAGTTCAGTGCTTTCTCTTTTATCCTTAAACAAAATCTGCACCATGTCCTTCAATATAATAATTCACGCTTCATATCATCATCGAAGAATCTTGTGAAGGAGGAAACTTCACTTGTATAAGTTGTCATTATAATTTCAATGAATAAAAGGAACTTCAACACAGTTCTAAAAGCTTTAAAAGCAAATGAAAAATCTTTTTTTTAAACCAAATGGCTAAAAGAAAAACTCTTATTCAAGCAGCCAAACAACAAACAAACTCCAAGAGCTTCTTAACAAACAATCGTCAAGAGGGTTTGTGTTCAAAGGGTGGCCTTAAGGTACTTTGGGGTAAGGAAGAAGCCTTCAGCCCCTTTATTCAATTTTAGTCAATTTTGGGTCTCAATGAACTAGAGCTAGGTATCAAAGTTGGTGTTTTTGAGCATTAGGAGAGCTAGTGTTTCTCTCTGGATTGTTCTTGTGCAAAAAGATTTGTTTAAAAGTTTGCAGTATAACCCTTGCAAGTAGTGGAGAGCCATCTTGGGGCAGCATTTTTTGTAGGTTTTTGAGGCTTACTAGGCTGAGTTTGCTAGAGGATGAAGGAATAGCTATGGATAGCTAAGTCTTGGAGAGGACAAAAAGGAAGAAAGGGCTGAAGGCTTCTTCCTTACCCCAAAGTACCTTAAAGTCACCCTTGGAACACAAACCCTCTTGACGATTGTTTGTTAAGAAGCTTTTGGAGTTTGTTTGTTGTTTGTCTGCTTGAATAAGAGTTGGTCTTTACATCCATTTGGTTAAAAATATATTTGTCATTTTTTTTGAAAGCTTTGAGAACTTTATTGAAGTTCCTTTTGTTCATTGACATCATAATGACAACTTCTACAAGTGAAGTTTCCTCCTTCACAAGATTCTTCAATGATGATATGAAGCATGACTTTATTATATTGAATGACATGGTGCATATTATATTTAAGGATAAAAGAGAAAGCATTGAACTCCGTGAACAGTTGTTTTCCATGAAGGAAGAGAAGGAAAAAATTATTCAAAGATTTTATGATATGGAGAGGCAGCTCCATCAAGCCCAAGAAGCTTTGACCAAGAAAATGCATGAGCAAGAGGTAATCCATTCTAACTTGTCTTCAGTTTCCTCTTTAGAAAGATGTGTTGGTTCTTTCAAAAAACATACAAGAGGTATAGGGTCCAAATTAATGATTGAAATGGGCTATGAAGGCAAGGGATTAGGCAAGCATGCACAAGTCATGGTTGATCCTATTTTGGTTGAGGAACGACCCAAGAATCTTGGTCTTAGTTATGTGCAATTTAATGGCGAAGACTCCAAAACCATGAAAGCATGTGAGGCCACTTTAAAGAGAACCTTTGTTCCAAGTTCTAAGTTGAAAATATGTCAAATTTGTTTCAAAGATGATTGCCATTGTTTTAAGCCTTATTGCAGAAAGAAGATGGTATACATGCAGCTTATGGCGAGCATGCAAGTTTATATAGTTTTCAAGACAAGAACGATGATGTTAGTCTGCAAATGAAAGTTGTAGCCTCTACTAGTTCATCTTCTCATGAAGACAAAAAGGATGAACATTCAATGCAGCACAAGAGGTATAAATCTTCTCATGATAAGTTTGATTGTGTTTCTACAAAGCATGATAATTTTACAAGCTTAAATGGAAGAAAGTTTTGTTGTACATATTGTGGTCGATTTAACCATGATGTTTCGAGATGCTAGATGAGGAAGAAAGCATACAGGAAGTAGATGAGGCAAAGGCAACTTTCAAAGAAGGTGCATAAGATTTTCACATATTTCCAAAATAGGGGACATGTTGTCTCCCATTGTTGGACTTTACATCCAACTAGTCGTCCAAAGCACATGTAGCAAGAGGACAGAAAGATTGGCGCAAGTGGAATTAAGGATTCCATTATTGATGTGAAAATAGAATTTTCACATGAGGAAGAGTTGCAGCAGCAAAAGCCGCCACGAAAGTGGCTTGGTAAGAAGTGGATAGACTTCTTAGCACAGTAATACGTACTCATTTTGTACATATGAAAATTTCAGTTGTATGCATGTATTTTATGCTGAAATCTCTCATTTTTTTGATCCACCTTGGATCATTGATTAAGGCAGTGATGTACAGTTTCCTTCTGCAAATTTCTCGCAAGAAATTTTCTGAGTGAGTGCAAGAAAGATAGTTATAGACAGGAGGACAAGCGCATTGAGGAAGGGAAGTGTGAATTTCTTTCTAGTTGTGCTTCAAAGTCACTAGCCATGCAAGGAAAGTGTTTGGAGGCTGAAGAGAAGAGGGTGCAGTATTCTCATTTTCTGTACAGATCAGTTTTAGTAGTCCAGAGAACTTTTGGGGTCCAAAATCTTCTCATTGGGGAGCTGTGATCAGGAGATCATGTCCAAGTTATGCAAATTGCTCAAAAATTAAAGTGTTCAAAATTGTTTGCAATCTGAATGACCGGAAAGGTCTTGTTACTGTGATTCTGGCACTGTTAATGGTTCTCAAAACCGAGGTCGTATGAAAAAGTTATTGAGGTTTGAAATCATCTAATAAACTCCAAAATTCAGTTGACCAAGTTTGACTTTTATACATTAGAAAATTTTAAAAAAATATTATTCTAAGGAATCTTCCAGGAATATTACTCAGAATATTCTAGGAATATTCCTTGAAATATTCCTTGGAATATTCCACATGGGAGACTAGCATTTTGACAAGTGGCAAGGCTCTATTGGATGTTTGGTTGACTTTGCGGTTTTTTGGCCAATTAATGGGTACCACGTGGCAAGCCTGGAGGCCACCACGTGGCCCCAGGATGGTGGAAATTTCGGTGGGAAAAATATTTGTTACTCCATAGGTTTTGAACCCTGGTCTCCTCTTTGCTAATGGAAATACCCGACCGATTGAGCTACTGTATGAACATTGAAAAACTACGACGGCAATACATATTTCTGTTTTAAATTTAAAATGGGTGGGAAAAGGTGGAGGGCTAGCCCCATTGGTTCGTGACTAGGTGCTAAGACCATGGTTTAAGGCCTTTACCGGCGGGAGCATATGGTTAATAAAATTGTGATATGTGCACAGTTTACACATTAAATTCCACGGTTTAAAACGTACATGGCGGCAGTTTCGACGGAAAATATGCATGTGACCACCACTAACGGATTAACTTGACATTTAATTTTACTGCCAAGTTTGGAGCGAAACCCGCCAGTTTCGGAGTTTTGCCAAATTTAGCGCTCTAGACTGGAGTTGCTCCAGATTTGGTGGAGTTTGTTTAGGGATATTGGGAAAATTTTGTTTTTGCCATAACTCCCTCATTATTGAACCAAATTGGATGAAATGTTTGTCAATTTTGGGTCTCTTCGACCTTCTGAGAAGTTTGGCACAGGTTCCATGCCTAACAGAGGTAATCTTAAGTAGTTTTTTCTTCAAGGAATATCAAGGGGCCATAAGGACCACCATGAGACAAAATCAGTTTGAGGCCTAGCCAAGGGAGCTAGAGTCCTTTTCCAGAGTTCCAATAGTCTAAATTGGATAATTAAGATGTTATGAATCTGATGAGATGGTTTGTAGAGCCTGTAGAGAATGTTTGAAGGCAAAAAAGCTTCAGTAAATTTCTAGGGGCCATTAGTGCTAGATTTGGCCAGCAGGAGTGCAAGGCTTTACTATAGCTGCTTGAGACCATATGCAGTGAACCAGAGCTGGTGTTTTTGAGACCCAAAATTGAATAAAATTTTCTGAGTGAGTTCAAGAAAGAAATTTCAGGAGGACAAGCACATCGAGGAAGGGAAGTGTGAATTGCTTTCTAGTTGTGGTCCAAAATCACTAGCCATGCAAGGCAAGTGTTTGGAGGATGAAGAAAAGAGGGTGCAGTACTCTCATTTTCTGTACAGATCAATTTTAGTAGTCCAAAGAGCTTTTCGGGTCCAAAATCTTCTCATTTGGGAGGTGTGATCAGGATATCATGTCCAAGTTATGCAAATTTCTCAAAAATGAAAATGTTCAAATGAAATTTATGCAAATTTCTCTTTCGAGCATGTTGTGGAGGACCCTGCATGGGTAGATTCCATGGTGGAAGAGTATGATTCGATTGTCAGAAACGGTGCATGGCAGATTTTCCCAAGACCAGAGGGGAAATCAGTGGTAGGTTCACGATGGATCTACAAAGTGAAGCAGGCGGCTGACGGGAGTGTGGATAAGTACAAGGCAAGATTTGTTGCCCGAGGCTTCTCATAGATAGAGGGGATCGATTATGAGGAGACCTTTGCACCTATCGTAAGGTAGTCTTCCATACGGATGATCCTAGCTCTCTCAGAGCAGATAGGGTGGCACATCCATCAGATGGATGTGAAGACTGTGTTCCTCAACGGAGTCATTGAGGAGGAGGTGTACATAGAGCAGCCCGAAGGTTTCGAGATCTTCAGCAGTGAGTCGCATGTGTGCAGACTCAAGAGAGCACTGTATGGGTTGAAACAAGCACCTCGTGCTTGGTACACACGGATAGACAGTTATTTCACCGGACTTGGATTCTCCAAGAGTGAGGCGGATCCTAACCTCTACCAGATTGTGGTGGAGGGGAAGTTGCCGATCATTGTACTGTATGTAGATGATCTGATTTTGACGGGTGATGAGCTGTTGATACTTTCATGCAAGGAGGATCTTGCTAGAGAGTTTGAGATGAAGGACTTGGGCCTCCTTCATTATTTCCCGGGATTGGAAATTTGGCAGCGCAGTGATGGACTATTTGTTTCTCAGGGTAAGTATGCCCGGGAAATACTGGAGAAGTTCAACATGCATGGCTGCAAGCCTGTTGATACTCCTCTTCCTGGAGGTTGGAGGAAGGAGGATGCTACTTCAGCGGAGGTAGTGGATGCCACTTTTTATCGACAGTTGGTGGGGTCGCTTATGTATCTGGTCAATACACGACCCGATATATGCTATGTTGTTAACCAGATTTCGCAAGCTATGGTTAAGCCTACCAAGCTCTTTTGGAAGGCAGGCAAGCATGTATTGCGTTATATTAGAGGCACATCGGGATATGGTCTATGGTACAGACAGGAGGATGGAGCGAAGCTTTCTAGCTTCACTGATGCAGATTGGGCAGGGAGCCCAACGGACCGGAAGAGCACATCTGGAGGAGTTTTCAGCATTGGGTCGACAACAGTTTCCTGGTACAGTAGGAAGCAGAGATCCGTGGCACTCAGTTTAGCAGAGGCCGAGTACATGGAAGCAAGCTTGGCTGCATGCGAGGCTATTTGGATGAGGAAGATCCTCGTTGGATTGTTCGGGTTGCATTTGGAGCCTACAGTGATTTACTGTGATAACCAGAGTTGCATTAAACTCTCGGCTAATCCAGTATTTCATGATATATCCAAACACATCGACATCAGGTACCATCATATCAGAGATTGTGTGCAGCGGAGAATCATGTTACTTTCATATATTCCCACGGAGGATCAGGATGCTGACATCTTGACGAAGGCGCTCACCAGGAGAAAATTCGAATACCACAGAGGCAGGATAGGGGTTGCAGATAATCCATATCTTGTTGAGAGGGAGTGTTGAAAATGTAACAAGATGATGGAGCTTAGTGAAATGAAGTCGCCTTCACTAAGTGGGCCCGCAGGCTATTTTTGGCGCAAAGTCTATTTTTAGACTATGTCTATTTTTAGACATAGGGATCATGGTCTATGATTTGCAGGATGCTATTTATGGATGATTGGTCAGGTTGGTAAAAATAGATGGACCTCTATTTTAGACATTGGGCGGTTTCTATTTTTAGACTGCCGGGCTAAAAATAGAACAGTCAAATATTATTAACCCTTAATAATATTTAGACTATAAACATTATATTTTCCTCTTGGAGCACTTCAGTTTGATGCTTGGATGTGGCACATGCAGCTGACAGAATGAAATACGCTTTTCCTAAGGGTTAGTTGAGCTATTGCATGGTTGACTTCAGTTAGAACTCATGTGGCAGAGTTTGGTGGAGTTGATGAGACAGTTGGTGGAGTTGTGTTCCGTTTAACTTAGTTGAACTAGTTGTATTTAGTCTAACTGAAAAATACACTAGTGATGAGTGGTGTGAATTAATTATTAATTAATTCACTAATTATTAACTCATAAATCAACTAAATAACACATCAATTAACTGCAATGCATGGACAGTTCAGTGGAGACCAGTGTTAGAGGTGGGTGAAAGGGTGAGTGTGACTATCAGTTGTGACCATGATTGTGCATGAGATTTGCACACACATTGATGGAGATTGCCAATAAGGATTGTGCAGTACAAGCTAGGGGATTCGAACTTGGATCTCATCATTAATCAACTTGGATTGCGCAGTAGAGGCAGGAAAACTTGTGGAGAAGATTTGAACCCATGACTTGTTCAAATCTCAGTTAGTTTGTGTGTAACTTTTTGGAGATAGTACTGAGTACTTGTGAGGAGTATTGTGCTATGTATTGTTACATGTTCTCTATCATTATACTATACATATAGTTGGGGGGCTTTTAGCTATTTCTTTCCCCATTACATACTGTGTTCTATGTGTGCTTGATTATTTGTTTATGGGCGCATGCGGCTGTTTCTATTTCCGCATATTGATGATTAATTGTAGAAGAGGTTATGTATTATGCATGAAGCTTAAATAGTGTGTAATCAGGATAATCTCGGTGAATAATTCATCTATTATTCAAATTTCTACAATTTATCCAACGGTTAGTGTGGGGGTGGTCACATGCCACCCTGCCTAACAATAAATGTGACGATTTTAAAACATATCCGCCCACCAAAACTGTCAACGCTATATGTGCATGTGAACGTGGCCACCATACATTTAATGCTACACTCAATAGTTACCACCAGTCTTGGCCGCTTTCCACTATTTTTGGAGATTCCACCATTCTAGTCAAGTTAACTGAAGTTCTCCCACATTTAGTGGGGTTTTTGGGGGACATTGGGCATTTTTCTTGCAGAAGCCATAACTTCCTCATTATTGACCCAAATTCAGTGAAATTTTAGTCAATTTTGGGTCTCTTTGATCTTTTGAGCAGTTTTGCATAGGTTTCAGATCGAACATAGGTGATATTCAGCACTTTTTGATTCTAGGAATATGAAGGAGCCATTAGGGCCATCATGGAGAGGGCACTGTATTAGGCTATATTTCACTGTTTAGTGTGAAAAAAAAGCCATTTCTAGCTATTTTCTATCTTCTGAATCTAATGGAAGAGGTTTTAGAACATTTTGAGAACTTATAGAGCTTGAAAAGTTGAAGGTAAGTTCAAGGAGCCATTAGGGCCATCATGGAGAAGGCACTGTATTGGGTAATATTTCACTGTTTAGTGTAAATGAAAAGCCATTTTTAGCTATTTCATATCTTTTGAAGCTGAATTTACAGTCATTTTTTCCCATTAAGGCTTATTTTCACTTGTACTTTCATTTTGAGAAAATTAATACAAGAGGGACATGCCATTTGGGAGGCTTGGACTAGCAGACTTAGCCCAGGAGGGGTGAACTGTTCAAAAAATAGCTGAGTAATGTGTTTGTGAGTTTTATTTACTGTTTACTATTGTGTAAAATTTTAAACAGTAAAATTACTTAATCAATCCTCACACAGAAACTTGAATAAAAAAGCATGAAAGATTTGTTTAACCTGCAATTTAAGGAGAACCATTTCCACACAAAAGTATATATGTTTGGATACTTTGCATAGCGTAAAATACAATCCATTTCAGATTAGGGAATCATCCACATATATCAGAGAGGTCTAATGAGTGTGGCCTAATTTTAAGGAGGAAGACCTCTTTCTAACATACCTTCTGGTTTTTCTTTTTAGAGTGCTTAGGGTTTCAACTTTAGGTTCTTTCTTTTCTTCCTGCACTGGCTTCTTGGGCAGGGTTTTATTCTCCTTAGTATTTCTAGTCTAAGGGGTTAGGGCTTTACCCTTCCGCTTAGACTTATCCTTTTTTTCACTTACCCTTATTCCCTGATGACTCCACTGTGCTACCTTCTTGAAATTATTTCAGGAATCCTTCCCAGGTTATATTTTTTTCTTCTAATTCCTTTCTAACCAAAATCAAAATTAATCCATGATGACATAACTTAAATCCAACTTGTGTTTCCTAACTTTTTTGGGCACCCTTGGACATATTTTCTAAACTTTTAAGTAATAAATGTTGGAAATTGATAAGCTTGCATGATTCAAAATGTAATAGCAACCACATATGATATAAGAAGTTTAGTGAATACCTGTTGTTACACAGCTTTTTGTCACTGTCCCTGCAATCCCCAACTCACGTATTGGAGGGTCGTTTTTGTGACCAATATGTAGTGTCATGCTTTGCAAAAACCATCCTTGCATCCCTTTTGATGAAAGAAACATTCTTCTTTTTGACATTTCCCTAAGCAGAGCTTTGAAAATCCATATTTTTGCCTTGGCGCGAGTAGCCCGTTACATCCTCACGTCGACTTGGAAATTTAACACTGAGCTCGCACCACTTGGCGTTCTATGCTAGTTAGACACCCGCGCAAAGCTGTTTGGGGAATTTTTTTTTAAAATAGAGGTGGAGGTTCCCTTCCAACCACCTCGAGGATGAGTCATTGGGAGTGGTTGAACTGAAACAAGGATAGGACTCCCTCCCACCTTTTCAAGGATCCTGCCCTCATGGGTGTTTTCCCTCTTCCACCACCGCATATTGTTTAGGTCAACATGATTTCTCAAACCGATGACCTCTGGGTTATCCCTTCTCTTGAACAGATTGATTCGTTCAACGATTCGATGCCCTTAAGTCTGATTGAAATTTATTATTGTGAGCTGATTGTTGCATCGGATTCTGATCGTGATTCTGCTCCTTCGAGCGTAAATCTTGACATCTATTCTCAATCCCCTTGGCTTGGTGATTTTGATTCACCAGATCCTTTGAAAGAAGTGTTTCCTTCCGATGAGGCTATCGTGGAAACCTTGTCTCTCGATGACCTGCCATGGGATGATGGTCATCATCGTTCATTTTTTCTACCAAGTCTTGGGGCCATGTCTACCTATCTTGAGCATTTTTTCTCTCAGGTTCCTACAAGTGTGTCTTCTGCGTCGATTCCAATAGACTCTTAGGGTTTATCATTTCCAAAGACAGAATTCACCTGGATCCTCTCAAGGTTGAGGCTATTATCAATCTCCCCTCTCCTTCTTCATTGCATTAGTTGCAGAGTTTACAAGGGAAAGCTAATTTTCTTCACCGTTTTATACCCAACTATGCCGAAGTAGCTAAAGGATTCACGCATTTGTTAAAGTCGGGCATTCCTTTTTAATGGGATGAGATTGCTCAGAAATATTTTGATGCGTTGAAAACATTGTTAGTCGACACTCCTCTCCTGCGGCCTCCAGATTATCATCGTGATTTTTCCCTTTATTTGGCTGCCATTTTCAGCACGATTGCCATGGTTTTGGTACAAGACGATGATGACGGTCATAAGCATGTTATTTATTACTTTTCTCATAACCTTCTCGACCTTGAAGCACATTATGCTCACGTCGAGAAGTTAGCGTTGGTCGTTGTTCAAGCCGTTCAACTTTTTCGTCATTATATTCCTTTGCGTACAGTGACTGTGATTTCTGAATGCAACCCCATGACCTACATATTGTCTCGACAATTGCTGGGGGGAAAATACTCAAAGTGGATTTTCATCCTCCAAGAGTTTGATTTGGAATTTATTGCTACCAAATCTAAGAAATCATGGGTCTTTGCTGATTTACTTTGTTCTTTACCTTCCAACTCTGCTCCTTCTCGTTCAGAGGACTTCATTCTAGACGATACACTTTTCTTAATTAGCACCCTCAACCCTTGGTACGGTGATATCATCATTTATCTCCAAACTTCTTCTTTTAGATCTAAGTTGATGAAGGATGCTCGCTGATGCATCCGCCATCAGTCACAACCTTATCGTATCGTTGGAGATACTCTCTATCGTATCAGAGTCGATTCCATACTCCGGCGATGTTTGGCTCTCGAGGAAGTTGAGAAAGCTCTGAATGATTGTCACAGTGGTGCTTGTGGTGGTCACATGTCTGGTTATGCTACTACACAGAAGATTCTTCGTGCTGGTTATTTTTGGCCTTCCATTTTCAAAGACTGTATTGTCGCAGTTCGTAAATGCCATGATTTCCAGATTTATCAACACAAGTTGCATGTGCCACCTATTCCTCTTCACCCTGTCATTACCGTTGGTCCCTTTGCAAAGTGGGGCATCGATTTTATGACGTGTAACCCTCACTCGGCCGACGGGCATGCTTATATCATCGTAGCCGTGGACTACTTCACAAAATGGGCCGAAGCAATGCCTACAGTTGCCACTGACAGTAAGACAGCTGCCAGTTCATATTTAATCACATTATTTCTAGGTTTGGTGTCCCTCAAGCCATCGTTACTGATCATGGTTCCCATTTTTGGCATTATATGGTGGCAGAGTTGACTTCGAAGTTGGGTCTGCGTCATGACAGCTCAACGTCGTACTACCCTCAAGCGAATGGGCAGGTTGAAGCTGTGAACAAATTTCTCATCACAATGCTTCAGCGTACGATTGGGATCCACAAATCAAATTGGCATCTCATGTTATTTTCAGCTCTTTGGGCATACCTAACCTCAGTGAAAAATGCAACCAGGTTCACTCCTTTCCAATTGGTTTATGGCCTAGAAGCTACTCTTCCGATTGAATGTGAAATACCTTCGCTCAAGTTAGCTGTTGAATTACTTATGAATACTTCACTAGAAGAAGAGCGTCTCCTTTATTTAGAAAGACTGGATGAAACCCACCGCTTTACTGCTCTCGTTATCGAAGCACAGAAAAAGCGGGTCAAAGCTCAATTTGATCAATCAGTTTCCCCACTTTCTTTCGTTGAAGGAGATGTCGTCCTCTTGTATGACCAAGCTCGTGATAAGCTGGGGGAAGGAAAATTTCAACCTATGTGGCATGGGCCCTACATCATCAAATGTGTGTTGTAGAATGCGGCCTATGAGCTAATTGACTACGAAGTTCATCCTCTTGAACAACCCAGAAATGGGTTGTATCTCAAAAAATATTATGCATGAGTCATTCATGCGTAATAGGTGTACATAGGTGTTATTTTCATTTTTGTAGATGTTTTTGGTTTTGATGTGCTTTTTCAGTGTTTTCCTACTTATTGGGTCTTGCTTATTATGCAGATGTCTATTACCCCTTATGTCGGTTTTGTGGATGGTGCTTCTCGTAGTACCTTGAATTTGTCTTCAGTAGCCTGGGTAATTTATGATCCTGCTGGTGAGTTGATAGATCTGCAAGGTATTTTTCTAGGGCGAACTACAAAAAATGTCGTTAAATATAGCGCTGTCATTAAGCTATTAGCTGAGGCCATCAACCTTGGCATACACGCATTGCTTGTAAATCTAGATTCACAGCTTGTTGTTCTACAACTCAATAATCATTATTCAGTTAGAAATCCGCACATTTTGAGATTGTATTTACGTATTCGTTTGTTGGAAAGCCATTTTGATTTTATTAATTATCAACATATCCCTAGACGAATGAACACGTTAACTAATAGTGTGGCTAACATTGTATTAGATGGACATTTGCATCATTTGTAAAAAAATCATCATATGTAAAAGATCCATGTTAGGAAATAGATGTATATATATATATATATATATATATATATATATCGCAATTTTGCAACTATGTGCATCATAACGTCAAAAAATATATGTATGTTTCTGTTACATCCTGAGACATCATGTCTCACAAAATATGCAGATAAAATAAACCTAGGTGTCTAATCAGCATGGTGCTCGTGATAACATGTCACGGCCCGTACTAGCCGCCTCAACAAGTGGTGAATTCGGCTGGGCACCCCTATGGTATGCCTCTGGTAGGCGCGAGGAACATCATCAAAATGTGCATAATCTAGGACTCCTCGGGTGATCCCCTCCAGGTTACGCACTATCTCATATTCCTCGCCACCCTCGCCTTGAGGGTCAAAATCGCGAGGGATTCACCTCACTATCATTGACATACCGACATGTCTCTCTGGGCCAACATCTACATTTACATGGATTTAATGTTAGAACATGCATAAACAAAAAAATCACAATACTTATAAAACTTAAAAAATGAGTCTCACCCAAATCTTCATCCCAATATTCTCCCTCTGGGAGTGGGAGGTCCGAATCATCAGTGAAATTTGTACCAGAGTAGGGCCAGTCCTCCACGACAATCAATTGTCGACGGAGCCAGTCAAAGAATTCCGGCCTCCAGGACATCTGTTGGTCGGCCCCTGTTCTTGGCATTAGAGCTACCCATCGAGACATCCATGGTTCTCTCGTTGGTGGTGACGGTACTAGAACCTCATGTCGCTGAAAAATTGGTAATTGTTCCAGGAAGAACGACACCAGAATAGATCCATAACCAAATTGTTTCAATTTGGTCTTCTTGCATTTGGTTAGTTGGCGCTTCATGTTTATGGTCATAGCCTCTGCCCAGTTGTAGATGGTCGGTACCATGTAGTCTACAGCAAGAAGCAACTATGCCATTGTTGCTTCGTGCGGTGCTTGTGATCCCGCAGCCCATGTGATGGTATGCAATACCACACGTAGTGTCAAATCTGGGATAGTTTGTATATCAATTTTCCCACTACCTGAACCTTTCCGTGCTCCTCGACATACCCTGTCTATCACCATGGTAATGTTTTCCGTGTAGGGACGAGTGCCAATTAGGAGTGGTGATGCACCCCTCCATGATAATCCTTTGATGAAGTACACGTTAGAGACATCAATCTCAAGTTCTTGATCCTGTAGGATGAACTTCTCTTGATTTTCGTCCCATATACTGATCAGATATTGTAGCAATTCTGGTTGGGCTCGGAGACATGGTGTTAGAAAGAATTTTTTCAAACCACTGTTTCTGAGGGCTTCCATAACTCCCTCATTTTCCATGGCTAACTCATCTTCTTCTCTATGTTCCCATTCTTTCCATTCAATGACCATTTTTCCTCTTTCTACCTGCAAACACATACACATGAGTGATATTAGTCAATTTTAATCCTTAAATTTGTAAAAAATTGGGACATTTGATGCATATTTTGCTAGAAAATGGTTTGCGCCATTAGCATGACTGTTCCCCAAACATTCGCGCCAATGGGCGCGCCCTACTGTTAAAAATTGGGTGGTTGGCGTGACTCCGTGCCCGAAACCCACGCCAACTGTGCAGCCCTAATTTTTAAATTTCCTCCCCCAAACTTTTAAATTGAAAAATGTAGGAAGCAAGAAATATCTTAAAATGACAAGAGGGATCTCAGCTCTTACCTGGAGTTGACGGATTTGCGATTGATCTACTGCATTGGCCGCTATTGTCGCCGCAAGATTGCACAATAAAATGGGTAACTACTGCTCCACAAGAGATAAAAAGTAAAAAGTAATTATTTTTACCATTTTTGGCATTTTATAGCTTTTTCACAACCCTAATTAGGTTTTAAGGTATGTTTTTCGATTATTTTATTATATTATTTTCGAAAAATGGGTTTTACACATGTCTCTTGTGCAGCAACAAGTTTTTCATGCGACAATGATGAAGTAACGAGTTATATTTTATACTTTTTAACACTCGGTAAAAACACGAAAAATTCATTACTGGAGTCATCTTTCAGCTCTTTTATGACTCTCTAAAATTGAAAAGATTTCCAAGATTCTTGTCATTTTGAACTCGTTAAATGGCTGTGAAATGATATCTACCCAGTATACGTTTAACCCTTTTTCGGGCTGGGATGGATTATTTACGAAAAAGGAATACCCTAGCCTATCACGACTAAGAGGTTCTCTCAGACACAGTTTTCTATCTTTTTGGATCTGTGAGACTACCTACGAAAAGGGATTGCTGGAGTTTTATTTTATGCTTTATTTTCAAACTCTCCAAACATGAAAACTTGCCGAATTATCCCTTTGTTAGACTCGTTAAACCCTGATGACATCGGACTTCGTCACCATGACGTTATTTCGAGTTCCTCCTTCCTATGGCTCGTAAAATGTACTAGGATGGATTTGTTCGAAAGACAAACTTACAGTACAAGCATATGCTATTCCCTTCAAGCTTGTTTTAAAAAATAATTGGGGTACTTGCTAGAAATGGTGGGGGAAAATTGAAACAAGTTTTACTTATGTTGGCATTATGTCGCTCTTGAACATGGCACTTGTCTACATTCATGTCGGGATTGGGGACATCTCATTTCATTATTTTTTTCCTCCATGGGTTTGGGTAATCTCTTTTGACCTCTCATCTGCTCTTTTCCACGTCATCATGACCTCAAATCCTTTGATTTCAAATACTGCCAAATCCAATTTCGTGCTATTGATATGTTCAAGAGAAGTTTGCCTCTGCAAGTTGTCAACCTTCCTTTTATTTCCTGTTGGTCCTGATCCACTTTCATCATGTTCCTTTGTCTTGTGTCAATGATGTGGGAAACATTATGGCCCTCCTTCGACCAGGTCACTTTCTGTCAACTTCAGCTCATTATCCAGGAATTTGATCTAGAGACTCCCTTCTGGTACCTTGGAGCCTGCATGCCTTAATGGCAAGTTTTTCATATTCGATGCAAGGTTCACATCATTGGCCTTCGATCGAGTGATTCTACGGATGTTCGACGTCAAATCAATTGTCACATTCCATAGATTGTACCTTTTGTACCTTGAGGGCCATCATCATCATTGGTGGTTTCTCTCGCGTCTGTTAACAACTTTCATCATTGGCTGGTAAACAGGCGATTTTCCTGCATGTTTGACTTCAGCTCATACATTCACATGCTCGAAATTGTACTTGTTTAGGTCGAGATGGAGTGTAAGACCCTGGTTTTTGTCTGATAAAGTCTAGGCTACATATTTTTGTGGATTATTATGACTTATTTCATGACTCTCTTGATTGGATGGCTGCGACCATACCTGAGTCTATTTATTGATCCTTCCTGTTGGATGGTTGTGTCCATTCCTCGGATCTCAATTTTATATATTCTATTATGGATGGTTGCGCCCATGCCACATGATTCATGTATCACGGATATCAGTTGTATTTTTACTCGTAGGTCTTTCGACAGCGTTGTTTTATTCGAACGTGTTCTCGTAAATAATTTCACCCCTCCCTCTCTCTCGGACTTCATACTTTAGGGGGCATCTGTTACACATATTTTTTTCACTGTCCCTGAAATCCCCAACTCACACATTGGAGGGTCGTTTCTGTGACCACTATGCAGTGTCATGCTTTGCAAAAACCATCCTTGCATCCTTTTGATGAAAGCAACATTCTTCTTGTTGACATTTCCCTAAGTAGAGTTGTGAAAATACCTATTTTTGCCTTGGCACGAGTAGCCCGTTACATCCTCGCGCCGACCTGGAAATTTAACACTGAGCCCGCACCACTTGGCACTTTGTGCCAGGTAGACACCCACGCCAAGCTGTTTATGGATTTTTTTTTTAAAATAGAGGCAGAGGTTCCATTCCAACCACTTCGGGGATGAGTCATTGGGAGTGGTTGAACTGAAACAACCACAGACTCCTTCCTTTAGTTAGTAGTTTCCACCTCCCTTGGGACTCTCCTAAAGGATAGGACTCCCTCCCACCTTTGTAGGGATCCCAACCTCCTCTTTTTCCTCTATATAAGAAATTATCTCCTTTAGTAGAGGCTAGCTAAACACATTATAGAGAAATGGTTGAATAGTTGAACAAGAGAATTGTACTATGGATAAGCTGCTAGAGGAGATAGAATAAGAAATATAGTATTGAGAGAGCTCGAGTCGATGAATTCTAAGAGAGATTGATTCTGAATTCCTTGACCAACAGTTGAGACGTGTTTCTTCTGAACCTCGCTGGAGGAGATCATGATGTCAAAGCATCGGTTGTACTCTTCCTTCTACTCCTTAATATACATGACTACTGTTTGGTTCCACTATCGTCTTATGATGTTTATTTGATATGATATTTTTAGCCCTCTTTGACTGGCTAATAGTTGTGAATGAAACTACGTTGCTATATGTTGTTCCAGTTCTTTGTCCTATGTACATGTATCTGAGCATGACAACGAACGGATCGTGACTTGTCAAGGCAGGAGCGAGAGACCACTACTCTTTCTGCAACATCGAGAGTGTTGGATTCAAGGAAGGCCAATATACCATGTCTTTTGTTCATTCATTAACTAGGAAGAAACACTTTAGCGTGTCCTTTTGCTACTAGACCCACCCTATGGCTAGAGGGATCGTCTCTGTCCGCAGAGAGGAATTACTTTCATAACACCTATCTTCAAAAGTGAGAAACTCTTGCAATATCTACAACAAATGTTTCCACTCTTCTTTCATGGAATTGCGTTGTAATCCAATCTTCCAATATACATTCTACTTCTTATCAACCGCGAACCTTTGCCAAGCCCTTTTTTCCAGCTTTCCTTTCGTGAACCACTGCTCATTGGTGGCTACCAATCCTATAGCCTGTGAAATGGATTGCTTCGTTACTTCGAACTCAAGGGATCCCACCTTGGCTCTGATCCCATCAAAGGTTCGAGTGAATTCTAATGCTACAGCTGAATAAAAACCTTCAAAATTGAGCAGAAACGAGAGAAATCCCGACTCCTGCAACAAAGAAAAATTATTCATGTACTTGGTCGTCTGTTCTATTTCCCTTATAGACCATGGTTTGATTCGAAAATTTGCCATCATTGTTCGAATTCACTGGTTTTCTCAACATTTATAAGAATTAATCAGTATAGGATTTCA
Organism: Pinus albicaulis; assembly: GCA_034641835.2. Classification (NCBI taxonomy): domain Eukaryota; kingdom Viridiplantae; phylum Streptophyta; class Pinopsida; order Pinales; family Pinaceae; genus Pinus; species Pinus albicaulis. The sequence continues at coordinate 181,685 of CM076578.1, forward strand.
GAATCTTGTCTGGAATAATTTGAAATTGAATTATCTGAACACCACTATATCGGTTATCCCTCTACGGTCACACTCCCATCATTAAAATATTTATTTTGGAAAAGGTGTGATAAGACCTGATCCGCCATGAATGCAGCAATGATGATTGGTAGAGGCGGTGGTTATGGAAGGGAAAAGAAACTCAAGGTATTATGTAGGATTAGATCATCATTAATTTCTGACAAACCTTTGTATTATTACAAGACAATTTTGTACACATTCCCCAATCGAGTCATGATTCAGTACAGGGTACACATGATACTTATATAAATATAAGATTTCATGACTAATGCCTTTGTAGTTAAAAAATTTTCCTAATCAGAAAATGATAAACAAAGTTTGATCAAATATGGATAAAATTCATTGCATGCCATCATTTAAAATAATTCAATCATCTATGCCTAAACAAGTTCTTTGTAAAATAGCTTTTTGTATTTCTATACCGAATTTTTCTCTAGACATGCATTCATTTACCGGACGTGTTAGTGTCTGTATTTTCATACTTCCACTAGTGATCAAAATAACTCTTTAATGTCATGTAAGTGTCCCATTCTAAAATTATTGTCATTCCAATAGGTCATGCAAAAATTTGGTCACTTGGTGCTAATTTAGATTAAGTTTCACTCTTTTAAAAAAAAAATTATTACTTGCTCGCTCATTTCATCACTATGTTGAGTGTCCATCATTCATGTGTTTTTATCACCTTTTCAGTGATTTCAACCTAAAGTTAATTCAGTTAGGGTTTCCATTATGTCTTAGGGTTTTCAAGGTCCATCAAAACACCATCTACATGCATAAAAAACCAGCAAGTAAGAGAGTGACAATAAACACATTTTTATTATGTAAAGCTTAATTTGTAAATTTTATTTCAATTTCAATATATAATTTCATGTTTTCTATATGTAATAAGTACTCATGGTTCCAATCTAGCTGCAAACTCAGGGTTCCAATTTCCAGGAAATTCAAAGTTGCAAAAGTCTCAGTGTTCAAAAAATCCACCAAATGATCAAATTCAAAATATCAAAAGGTAAAAATTGCAATGTTTAAGTTGAAATGTGAAAAAGGAAAGTGGGTCCCAAGACCAAATTTGAAAATTTCACCAAGGTATAAAGGACATCAAAGACCAAGGAAAGGCTCATTTTCTCTCTCATCCATTGAGCTCTCACTTCCCTCAGCCACAAAATCTAATTTTCAAGTGAATAAGGCAAACATTTTGGAGGTGCTTTGCTCCTGGAAATTTTGTGTTGCAGTCCTATGAATAACGATGCACTCCTACGTTCATTGTTGCACTCTTGAATAGAGCATTGTGCCCCTGTTAACTCTCTCCTACAAGCTACCACAACTCTCAAAAACTTATTCTAAGAATTCAAACCATCAATTGAAGTTATCTACAGCTCCTAGCAAGCAAGTACATCATTTCATGACCTCCTATCCTTGCTTTATAATCAAATTGTGATGATAACCCTCCTCATTTATAATTTCATGTTTTAAAAGCTAAGAAACCCTAATTTTATTCCCATATGATAAAAAATTTCCCTAGACACAATTTATCCCTCCCACATCTCAAAAAACACTTTCCCTATCCCTCCATGACTTTATCCCTCATTCCCAAGCCCTATTTCCCAAAACCCTAACCCTAGGCTGCAAATTTCCTAGGCCGCCTCACTATCCCTATAATAAATTTCCCTAGCCTATTTCCCTAAGTTTTTCTACCCCCTACCATTTACCTAAGCTCCATAACTCCCTTCCCTACTTTCCTAATTTTTCTTACACCCATTCCCACTCCCTAAACCTACTTCCTATCCCCTTTTCCTTCCCCTTTCCTAGGGTTTCCAAAACAAAACATACACATGGAGGAGGAAAGAGATCATAGAGGAGGATAGAGAGGAAAGAAGACCACACAAGGGATGGAGAATTTTGAGGCTTGAACAATCTAACACCATAGAGTTAATGGCCTCACCCATGACATTCACTTGCTTCAAACATGTGGGTTGCTTTGATTTTTTTGAGCTAGTCCATAGAGTTCAGCATCACCCTGCATTGACCAGAGTTTTCATCTCAATATTCAAGATAATCAAGTGACCATTACAGGAGTGACCTTTACTATCTCCACAGATATTGTTGTTGTAGCCACAAGGATACCCAATGTGGGGGAAAAATGGTTCAAAGCCATAAACATAGATTCCCAACACTATGAATCATTCCTCAAGCCAAGATATGAAAATGAGAACACGAATGTTTTTCCTTTCAGCCACCTACTAGAAATATTTTCTCCGATTATAAAGATCATCATGAAATACTTCACTTGTGAGGGTGGATTCTCCCGACTGTACTCATATCACTTCAAGTTTCTTATGCACTTCACAAGGGTAAAATTTCTCAACATCCTCATTATTTATATAGGAGCATTGAAAAGATGGCTTACAAAGTGTACAGCAAAGAGCCAGAGCATCAAATGAACAACATTTTTCATCACTCTCTTATCAAGATAATTGTCCTACATCATCTCAATCAATTTAACATTGCTTGGGAGACCTTCATTGAGAATGATGTCTTCATTACTCAACCTTCTCAGCCTGCTAGACCAATTCCACCACCAGTATTAGTGCCTCAAAAAGAAATAGGATCATCTAGCATGGCTACAGTGAAAAAGACCAAAAAGGAAAAATAGGTCAAAACCTATCAGAGGAGAGCTAGGAAAGTGTTTGTTCCACATATTATGGAAGGGGCCTTTCCTTCTTTATCAGCAAAGCAGGTACACCAGGATGAGCATCAGAAAGAGATAGTTGTCCATGAAGAGGAAGACCTTCATGAGGAAGAAAAAGACTTTGAGATGATGGATTTGGATGATCAAGATGATCTGGAGGCCTCAAAGCTAATCATCAAAGAGAAGGATGCCATGATCAAATAACTACAGTATAACATGGCTAGAGCTTAGTTTCTCATATCATTCCTTGAGCAAGAGAACAAGCAGTGGAAAGATCAGCAAGTACTCATGGAGCTAGAGCTACTCAAAGAAAAAATAGGTAAGGTTATGATTTCACTTGATGATCTTGACAATGATGACATTCAAACCAGTAGAACAAGACCAAAAACAAGAGGTCTTAATAAAGCTCTACAACAGCATAAACTTAAGGCTGAAAACCTCACTTTTGAGGAGAGGATTGCCAAGGAGGCTGAAGATGATAGAGAGATATGGCTATATAGGGTAAACCTTCACCTTGAGAAGATACTCCAAAAGGAAAAAAAAGATAACAAGATTCTTAGAAACATGTCCAACAGGTACATCACCAGAAACAAGATCTGTAACATCAAACTCTAGCAATTGGAGGAAAAACACAAGCAAACCCTAATTAAGAAAAAGGAGGAAGATAAGCTTTATATCCTTGTTGAGACCTACTTGATTGTTTGAGGAACATAATCAACACTTTATCCATCAATTTTGAGATTTTTTGGGCAATTTTTTGAATTTTTGGGCATTTTGACAAATTTTGACTAGTTTTCAATAGAGGCAACTTGTCAAAATCGCAACGCCTAGGGCATTGTGCTTTTTCTAGGAGCCTACAAATAAAAAATTTCCACCACCATTAGATTCATAAGTCCCTCTACATATAATTTTGAGTATTTTCACTCAAAAATTGGACAATCTGGTAGGGATAAATGGCCAAAACCACCTCAAAATCACATTTATGCCCTTATTTTCATGTTGGCGCTGCACTTTGAAGAATTGTTGGGAGATTGCACTTTTTGAGACCTTAAACATCATTTTCTGAAACCAAGGGAAGTTTTAGAAACTAGACAGGAGAATCTTCTAATGAGCTATCCTAAGATCAATTTTGACTTCAGGAAGTCCCTCAAATTCATCCTTGAAGTTGGCGCTATGCTCTTGTGTTTGGCGCTGTGCTCCTACCAGTTTGCTTATTTTCTTCAAATTTTTCAGTTTTTCTCAGTTTAGTCAAAGAATCATGAATTTTACTTATGTAATTTGATGATGTGAATGTAATTAAGTTACTTTTAAGTTACTTGAGATTAGGTAAAAGTAGATTTTTGGCTAAGATGAATCAGTTGCACCAAAGTTAGGGATGAGTTTGTTGACCTCCCTAGTCTTTAGGTTTTCAATTCAGTATTTTGGGGATCAGTTCCTCAAGTCAGGGATTCAACCCCTGAGCTGGGGAGAATCAATTTTTGGCCTATATCTCCCACCTTATTTCTCATTGCAAGGGTTGGATGTTGTTGTATTGAATAGAGAACACTATTGTATCAAAATTTTGGCAAGAATTATTGATAGAGTTGCATCTATTTTGGTGGGATTCTTGTGGTACTGTATTTTGACATAGTTTCTCCTTTTTTTACATATGTATGAATGTTTTGTACTTTCCATGATCATGTCACTTCTATAATGTGTTGAGTCTTAATTGAGATAAACAAAATTCATGTTTAATTCTCTTTTTTGGGAGAATCATCATACAAGTGTTTCATTTCTCGAGTTTAAAAATAATTCATGAATTTCATGCTCTTTTTAGCACCTCACCATTCTAAATCACTCCATCAAAGATCCTTAAAGTGTTAAAGTACCTACCTACCTTTATCCATCAGATGTCTGCAATTGTTGGTCCTTTTGCCTTGACCTAATTTATTCTTTTACCTAATTCACTCATCCAACACCCAAATCAACCAATCAAAACCCCTATGCTACTATACCTAGCCTAAAACCTAATTTATCCAGCCCTCTTGGCTATGATCCCTTGGAGAGATACCTCTCTTGCCTAGTAGGGCTAGCTACTTGGTGAGAGTTTGGTCTGTAGTTACCTTTTCTGGTCTCTTCTTAGCCTCAAAGATCTAGTGGAGTGCTAACAGGATGTTCCTGAACCATAATAGGCATTCATGCACTCAGGAATCCTTGGTTCTTGCACTAAAACACACATTACTGCAAAGAAGACCATCATTGTACCTACACCAGAACACATTTTCTTGCACTCGGGAGCATTCATTACTGTGTGTTCCTACACTCGAAATTCAAACATTCTTCCACTAAAACACACTTTCCTACACCGAGGAATATCACTGCTACAAAACCCATAGGTGTTGATACACATCTGAAAGAGAGAGGTTTCTAATAAAATGCAATTTACAATCTGAATCTTGAAATATTTTCAAAGATTACAAAGGAGTTTTATTCTTCAGTTCTTGGTATTATCACATGCTTCCGATCTGATATCATATCCTATAATACAGTCCATGGGGGGGGGGGGGGGGGAGAAGTGGAAAGGGGTAAGGGAATAAGAAGAAAAGTATAGTTTCACCTCAAAATATTCTCGAAATAGTGTTGAACCAAAAATAACTACAATAGGAATTGAGCATTGTTTGCATAAATATTTCTATGTCAGATGTCCCGAACTCGGATAAGAGCTCGGTTCCTGTACTAAAAAACCTGCTTCTTCTCAGTGATAGTTACCACATATAAAGATCAAGCAACATTCCCAATTTATTAAATATTTTATCCTCCTACCAGCGTGCTAGTTTTCAGGCTGATCCTTCAGTGATCATGTTAGTAAAATGATTTTCACAACCACAGTCACGAGATTTTATTTTAATTTATTTATTTATTTATTTAACTTTTTTATTTTTTATTTATTTATTTTAGTTTGTGTCATTTTTTTTTTTTAATTTAATCTGGAAAATATAGAATCAAACTTGTAATAGGTTGGCATAGCCACCTACCATCTGCAATTCAGACTACTATTGTACTTGTTGCATGAAGTTTTCCTTTGTGAGAAGCTGAAAATATGCTTGAAGTTTATGTCCGTTCATAAGGAATATTAATTATTTCCCATCAATAGTTTTGGATTTTTACAGCCCCATTTTTTAAAACTTTAATCACTTCATAAGGTCCCATCCAATGTGTATGGAATTTACCCTTCAAATGTTTAAATCTAGAATCATAAAGGAGTACCCAATCACCTGGCTGGAATTGCTTCCTTTTGATAAACTTGTCATGTCACTTCTTGCGTTGTTGCTGAACTAACACATTCTGTTGAAAAAGATCTCTTATGAACTCACCTAACTTGTTTAGATACAATAGACGTTGGTGTTGTGCTTCTCAAAGATCTAGTCCCAACTCGACTGCAGTTTGGAAAGTCTTTATCTGGAACTCGATCGGAAAAAGGACTTGTTTCCCGTATACCATCTCATATGGTGTGTGCCCCGTGCTATTTCGCCAAGTGGTTCGATAAGCCCATAAGGATTTAGGAAATATGTTGGCCCAATCCTTCCTATGCAGATTCTCTGTTTTGGTGAGGATGGATTTGACCACCCTATTCATAGATTCCACCTAGCCATTTGCTTGTGGGTGATACAGTGTTGATTTCTTGTGCCGAATTTTATATTGATCCATCACACCGTGTACTAGATTAGAGACAAACTACGATCCATTATCAGTAACAATATCTTTATGCACACCAAATCTTGTAAAATTTCATTAAACATGTTAGCTACCTATAAATTCTGATATACCTAGTCGTGGCTAAATTTGTTTTCAAGCCTTCAAGAGATTTATTTCCTTTGAAAATATATCATCCTTAAAGTCTTATGTTTTTCCTATCCTGGAGGTTCATCTTCATTGTTGTTTCCATCTTAAAGCCATGCTAATTCACCAAAGAAAGCTGCTCTAAAAGGCCTCTGAAACTGCCTTTTTTCACTTATTTCCCTCCATTTGCATAAAACCTTCTTTCCATCTTTTAACCCTCCATTTAGCCTCTAAAATCCTTAAATCCCCTTTAAACCCTCAAATATTCATTTACAGGTTTAAAGACCCTTTCTTTCCCTCTCTACCCAAAGCCAGAAAACCCTCCAAAACCCTTCAAAAATCCCAAAAAACCTATTTTTTTAACATTAAGCCCTTAAGCCCCTTTCGGCCTTAGCCCTATTCCCTTTTCTGCATTTGACCTCATCCCACAACTAGGAGCTAGCCCCCATCGCGCAATCGCAATCGGGGTTTATAGTTTCTTTGTTAAACGTTTATTTTTCCAATCTTCCGATGCGATGAACCCTTTCTCCTCGCATCCGCCGATTCGATCTAGACCATTGAATCCACAAGAACCAACGGCCAGGATTCAATCACGCTTTTCCCATATTCCTCCAACATCACACCCACCTATTCAATCCTGACCATTGATCTCTCGTCTGATCCGACGACCAGCACTTAATCGCACATCGCAAGCTCAAAGGACCCTGATGCTTTGGCCTCTTTCCTTTCTCCGATGCAATGCAATCCCTGCCATTGATTTTCTCAAATCCAACGGCTCACATTACTTCCACTCTTAAAACCTCGCCCTTCTCATTCTCCCCCATCAACAGATCTCCGTCGTCCATTCCTACAGATCCGACGGTCAGGATCTAAACCGTCGTTCACCCCGCAACTTTCCCGCGATCGCATTCATTCTGCACCGTCGGATTTTCCGCCCTTCATATGACGGATGACACTATGTTTCACAAAAATTTTGCGCCCAAGAGTTAAATCCAAAAATTTTTGCGAAACTGGCGGTTTTCAAAGGGACAGGTGTCAGCCGATGTATCGATCGCATTTGTTTTTGACAAAACCGCATACCACCCAAATGCAATGTGAAAACAAATGCCATTTTTCCACCTTACCACCTCCACAACGTCATTTCCTTTGCTAATCATAGCCATTGATGGTCCTGATCTGACGGCCCCCATCTAATCTAGACCCCGTTCACTGACTTTTCATCCATTCATCCAAATGACCACATTGACGAATCTCAACCGTAGATCACCGTTGATTGATCTAATCTAACGGTCCACAATTCACCTCGCACCCAAACTCCCATCAGACCCGTTTTCACCTTCCGCCATGATTTCCATTACATTTTCCGCTGAATCCACCTTTTTCCACCGCCGCTCCTCCATCCCCAGAGCCTTTGCAAGCAGTCTAACCGAGCTTGCATGGATTTCATAACATGTTTTTCGTTTTGTAGGTTTCAGAGGTTGTGAATCCATACTATCGCCACAGTCACAGTCATGGTGCCATGCAGCCCAAAAAGACAGTCACAGAGCCAAAGACAGCAGAGAAAGGCACCACTAAGAAGGTTTAAAACATGTTTTATTGAAATATCAGTGTTAATAACCCAGACATAAACCCTTCGGCGCCTCTGTAACCTGTATATTCACACAAACAGGACAACAGAAAGTTTAAAGAGTATCAGAGCAGAATTAAAGGGTTAAAGTCATAATATTGAAGATTAAGAAGCCTAAACACAATCAGAGCCAAATCAACAAAAACAGTTCGAGCAGATCAACAAAGAAGGAGCACAATCGGGCTTAAACGGTTTCAAGTACAGAGGGATAGAGTAGTTATTGGCACAGAACGTTGACTGACACATACAGCCTACCTCCACGCACAGAAAAAATCCTAGCAGTTACCACATAAAAGAAAAACACCACATACTGTCATAGCAGTTATTTGGAAGTATGGGGGGCCTCAAAACCCATGCTTGCACTTAACTTACACTAGGAAAATGACAGTACTACTGCAGGCAACGTTTTCTCCTAAAGGACAGTCTGTAGGGTGACCTCTGTCATATCAAAATGGTCTCAACAAGCTACATATTTATTAATCCTTTCTAGAATTCAATGAAATTTTTAAGACACAGAATGGGGCATTCGAATGCCCTCTCCTATCTCTGATGATCATTAGGACCTTCTTTATCTACTTTTCCTCATTTTTCCTATAAATACTCTCTGAAGTCTCATTGTAAAGGGTTGGCATTTGGTGGTTTCTAAATTAATACATATTGTTGCTTTGAAGAAGCATTGGTGTTTTGAAAGAGTGTGAAGATCTTTGTTTTTTGTTGATTAAGTAGGCTAGACTAGTGGATCCCTGAGCCTAGTTTGGGTGAAGTACTTCTTATTGTTAATGTCATTTCCTATTTTCCACTTTGTTCCATCATGCTTTGCTTACAGCAGGATAAAACGTTTAGGCAAAGAAATGTATCTTAGAAGCACCTCTGACCTGTTTATCCTTCACTTTTTATATGTTTTCTGCTACTGAATATGACAGGGTAGTCTAATAGCTCTCTTAAATATTTAGTTTGTTTTATTTCAAAAATGGTTAATTCGGTTGTGCTAAAGATTTTTTAGGGGTTCCCTCTTTCTTTACCACTGAATATTGTATCTGAAGTCTCCCTTTGATTATTAATGCTTGCAATTTGACAATGAGGCTTGTTTCAAACATACGCTCTATTCATTATTGTAATTATTGTTTTAAAGGTCCCTATAATTGCAGTCTTAGATGTCTAAGGCGTTCCATCTTCTTTGAATGCAATTGTATGTCTTTGTTGATTCAGCCTTCAGCAGTAAACTTGTAGGAGGAAATAGGGCGTTCCCTGAGCCCTATAATTCATTAAGAAGGTTTTATTTTGCATTTCTCCTTTTCTTTGAGTGTTTACATTGATTAAGTCCAAAGCAGTGAGCTTACTGGAGGAAATAGGGTGTTCCCCGAATCTTTTAAGTCGTTGTGAAAGGGTTTAGTTTTATTTTCACTCTCAGTCCTTACTGTTCATCACATTTCACCTATATTACTCAACAGATCCTTGACCAAGTTAGATTTGCCCTTTGGTTTCCCTTCCTTCTCAGTCAGAACTATTTGGATTTTCACATGACTCCATTTCCCAATGGCTTGTAGATTCCCATGCTCTATCTATACCACATGAAACATATTTGTCCAACCAAAAAAAAAAAACAACCCTGCACCTCATAACTAGCCTAAAATCAACTACCATAACCATTCAAGACATATCCTTATAAACATATTGAGAGATCCCTCTCTGAGACTAGGAGGGCTAGATCCTAGAGCTCTAAAGATTGGTTCTGATGATGCCTTGTCTTTTGATTAGCCAATCTATCAAAACATAGGACCCCAACATAAATGGCGATCACGGTGGGACATATTGAGTATATGATAGTCTAACTCGCTCTTATAAACTCTTTAGTCCTACAAATATCTAAGAAAATCAATTGGTAAGCCATAGAGTAGACTCTATTTGTTTGAGTACCTTAGCTAAGTGTTAAGATCAAACATAGGACACTCCCATAACCATAGAAGTACACAAAAACCCAAAAAAATTTCAGATTGGCTTCATAATAAACATGGTGTTGGAACCATAAAATATTTTACCTTCACAAAAAGCTAAAAACTTTCCACCTGGCGACTCCATTAGCCCAAGTAGGTCTATTACCCATCTAGGTCTCCATATCTCTTTAGGACTGTGTTAACCAGCCTTGAAGAAATTGAGAAACATAGTCCCATATTAGATAAGACATTCTGAGAGGCAAAAATTCCAAAACAGTCCCTACAACTTCAGCCTCTCTCAATTTTTTGAAAAGCAGTCTGGCTTCACATAGGATCAGCACTAGATCCCACCCAGACCCTGATCCTCCTACAATATTTGACAACCCAGAGAGAATTCTGTGGCAGACTTCTAGAGCTGGAAAATTAGTTGCTGATAGGAACATCCCAAGAACTAACTCTCTCCCTGAGAACCTTGCTGTCTTGGAGGATTTACACTTTGACTTACATCATACTAAGAACATCTTTAGAACCAGATCTCAGAGTGATTTAAACCAAACTGACCTTGAAATTGTAGGTTTGCAACAAAGCTTTAGTAGAGAAGCTTCACCCTCTACCCTCCTGATTCACAGCTTCTTCACCACTTTAGCCTATTTCATAACCAATCCTCTCAAAACCAGTTTGCTGGCCCAAGCGTTTCTTCCACTGCAATCCATACCACCATGGTCCAAAACACCCCGTTTTAGCCCACTTTCCCTCTTTTCAATCCACCCACTGTAAGTCCACCTTTCTTTCCAGCCATGGCAGCATGGTATGCCCCATTAGTGTTACCACAACCTATGGCTCCCTTGCAAAATGACTATTAGTCTAAAATTCCCCATTTCACTGGAGAAGGATCTACCACAGCTCAACAACATGTAACTAGGATGGAAGATGCATTTGATTATATGGAAATAGAAGATGAGACCATAAAGATGAGAATATTTGCTCAAATTTTAGGAGGAGAAGTAAGGAAGTTGTTTAAAAGCTTAACTCCTAATAGCATCAATGACCTTCCCTGTTTACATCAAGACTTCATAAACAAATGGGAAATCAAAAGAAACCCTCTCCAAATATTAGCAGAGTATAGCAGTCTTAAAATGAATCAGGGAGAGAGTGTCCATGATTACTCCACCAGGTTTAACAGTGTCTACAACGTTCTTCCACCTCACATGAAACCTCCCCCAAGGCATGTCCTTAGTAAAATATCCCAAAGGCTTTGATGCTGATATGGCCTATCAGCTAAGGGAAAGAGATTATCTAACTCTAGAAGACATGCAGAAGGGAGCTGTGAATGTAGAAGCAAACTTAATTAAGAAAAGAGCTAGGCTAATATCAGAGAAGAGGGTAACTTATAAAGATGATTATGCACCCTCAACCTCATCCTCTGATACCAAAATTGACAACCTAGTGAAGGTAATGGAGAGAATGCTTGAAAAAATAAACTTGAATGATAGAGTACCAATGAGAGAAACCCAAAACAACCTCCAAAATAGAAATAGAAATCAGAACTTTAGAAGAGAAAACAATAAAAATAGACAAAAAGATAATGACCAGAAAATTAGACCTCCCTTCCAACAAAATTATGTAGATCAAGAGGAAGAAAGGGAGTTTGAAAATTTGGGAGAAAACCATGTAAACTTGATTGGATCAGACAGTGGGGATGATGTTTTCCTCACTGAAGAAGAACAAGGTTTCTTCTCCTCAGAACCAAAGGAAGATACCTATGAGAAGTCTGAAGATTATAGATTAGGGTTTGAGAATGCAATCATGGAGGTACACAAACATTATGATCTAAGAAGCAAAGGGAACATAGATAGTCCAAAGGACAAAAACACTAGCTCTGTTGTTAGGAAAAAGACAGAAAATCAGCCTAAGAAAACAGCAGGGAAAATCAACATTTTGGCTAAGAAAATAGATTTGAACAAAGAGAAAAGTAGCCAGCCAAATGTTGAAGAAATTTTCCCTAGTACCTCTGCTAGTGGCCCTATTAAAATAACTCAGATTGACAGCCCTAATAAAACCCTGCAATTCAAAATTGCCGAAAGAAACATAAGTGAGAAAACAGATGTAAATACAACAAAATCGACAGTTCCTTTCATCCTTGAGGGAGAGATTGCAAAGATTAAAATTAACATACCTCTGGCTGAATTAGTGACCTGGGAAGTGTACAAAGACCAGGTCCTAAAGGCTCTGAATATAAATGTTGATACTGCTACATTGAACTTGACAGATGATAAGCCAGAGCTGTTGTTTGGTCCTAAAATTGAAGGAAAATACCAAGAAGGGGTTGTGCCTCCCTTCTATGTCAGTCTAAACATACATGACAAAATCTTACACAATGCCATGCTAGATTCAGGAGCATCACACAACCTTATGCCCAAGGTAGTAATGGAGAGCCTAGGCTTAGAGATTACTATACCATATAAAGACTTACATTCCTTTGATTCCAGAAGGGTCAAATTCTTTGGGTTAATCAAATATTTGTGTGTTAACTTATCTCAAATTCCTGCTAAGAATCTTGTAATGGATGTAGTAGTAGCTGACATTCCCCCAAAATATGGCATGCTTTTATCTAGATCATGGGGAGCTAAGATTCAGGGCAGCCTTCAAATGGATATGTCTTATTCCACCATACCAATGTTTGGTCAAACCAGAAGATTATATAGGGAAACACTTATGAAATACATGGTGAACAACAAGGACAAACCTCACAACACTCCTGTTTATTCCACCCATTCAGATCTATATTCCTTCATTTTATAAAATGAAGATGAAGTCACCCAAACAAAGGAGGAAAACGAGCAGAACATTAGTGCACCTGAACATTCGGAGTTGTCTTCCCCTCAACCTCTAGATATCTCAACTCCCAGCAACCCTGAGCAACACAAAACCAATGAGAATGAAACAGAAATACTTTGAAGAATGAGTTTTGATGGCTCTTGCAACAAAAATAGTGCAGGGGCTGGTGTGTGGATACACAACACAAACAATGGACATGCTTGCAAATTAGATTTGTCATGCACTAACAACATTGAAGAATATGAAGCCCTTCTCCTTGGCCTGCACATACTTAAATATTTAAATGCCAAAAGGATATCAGTGCAGGGAGATTATGAGTTAATCATCAAACAAATCAAAGGGGAATACTCAACCAAAAACCGCAGACTCAGAGAATATAGAAACATTGTGTTAGATCTCCTGAAAACTTTCGAAAAATATGAGCTTATGTTTATACCAAGAGCCCAAAATCACCTGGCAAACGAACTTTATTTTGTTGCTAGTAGTTTCCAAATACCAAAAATCGATGAGCAGCTCATTATAAAGGTAAAAAACAGACCAGCAGTGCCTGATAATGAAGATCATTGGCAGGTATTCGATAATGAAAAACATATAGAGGATTTCCTGCAGTCAAAAAATGAGTTTTCCACAGCATCATCAAGTTTTAGCCATGAAAAATAATGTTAAGATGGGGAACAAATTCCTGAAACAGAGTCCTCCTCTCCTAATGATGTAAATCAGTTTGATCATCTTTTCAAAGAAAAATTATCTGATGATTCAATCCAAAAGGACCCCAAAGTTCTAGAATGTAAAGGTGATACCATACCCAAAGGCCTTGCCCCATTGGAACAACTCTTTGATTTCAATGACGTGGCTAAGGAACCAAAAGCAGAACCCATGGAAACTAATGTGGAAGATCATAACATAGGCAGCCCAACTGAGCCTAAAATGATTAAGTTATCTAGCACCCTTCTTGCCCACAATAAACAGCAATACATATCACTCTTCAAAGAGTTTATAGATGTTTTTGCATGGGACTATAAAGATTTGAAATCATATGACACTAGCATCATTCAGCACAAGATCCCTCTTAAGGAAAACCAGAAACCCTTCAGACAGAAATTAAGGAGGATAAACCCTGTTTTATTGCCTGCAGTAGAAAAAGAAATTAGGAAGATGTATGATGCATGGATCATTGTTCCTCTCGGATACTCAGACTGGGTCTCTAATCTAGTATTTGTTAGGAAGAAGATAGGGGAGATTAGGCTGTGTATTGACTTTAGAAACCTGAATAGAGCCTCTTTAAAAGATAACTACCCCTTGCCAAAAATGGATCACATTCTCCAAAGGGTAGTTGGGTCAAAAATAATATCATTATTGGATGGGTTCTCGGGTTATAATCAGGTGTTAGTCCTCCCAAGTGATCAACCTAAGACAACCTTTACCACACCTTGGGGGAAATTCATGTATGTCAAAATTCCATTTGGTTTGATGAATGCAAAGGCCACCTTTCAGAGGGCCATCGACATAGCCTTCTCAAAAGACATAGGCTATTTTATAATCATTTACCTTGATGATATTACTGTCTTTTCCAAAACTGATGAAGAACATTTGGAACATTTAAGGAAGGTTTTTGAGAAATGCAGAATATTTGTCTTGTCTTTAAATCCCAAAAAGACACTTTTTGGCCTACAAGAAGGAAAGCTTATTGGTCACATAATCTTTGAAGAAGGGATCGAAATAGATCCTAAAAGAATTGATGGGATACTGAATATCAGCCACCCTAGAAACCTCAAATAATTATAGTCTTTCATTGGAAAGATTAATTTTTTGAGGTTCATCCCCAACCTTGCTGAGCTATTAAGAAACATCACTAACATTCTCAGGAAAGAAGTAGGTGTTAAACGGACAATGAAAGCTAAGCAATCATTTGAACTGGTAAAGCAAGCCCTTACTCAAGCACCAGTCCTTATCAATCCTTATTTCACCAAAGATTTCTATATTTTTTCCTTTGCATCTGACCATACAATAGTTGCAGTATTATTACAAAAGAATAGATTGGGGCAATAACAACCTATATCCTTCTTCAGTAAAGCCTTAAGATATGCCCCACTCAAATATAATATCATGGAGAAGCAAGCCTTGGCACTAGTAAAAGCATTAAAAGACTTTTAGGTGTACATTTTACATTCACATATCATTGCCTTTATGCCACATACCGTAGTTAAAGATATTCTAAGTCAGGACCCCGATGGTAAAAGGGGAAAATGGATTGCCACTATTCTTGAATATGACTTAGAAATCATGCCTACTAAACTCATCAAGGGACAAGGATTAGCAAAACTCATGGCCGAGTCTAATTTCAAAACTCTGGATATGAATATGGTTGATGCCTTGGAAGAGATAGAACAGTTCCCAACACCATTTACTGAAGAAACATTCATGAATTCTCCATGGTATGCTGAAATCATTTATGTGTTGCTTTATTTAAATGCTCCTCCTTCTTTGTCAAAAACAAAGGCCAGATTTGTAAAACAAAGGCTTTAAATTATTGTATGATAGATGGAGTTTTATATTGGAAAAATGTTGTTGGAATATTACTAAAATTTTTACTTGAGAATGATGCAGGATAAATCATGCATGAAATGCATGAAGAAGAATGTGGAGGGCACTTAAATTTGAAGACCACAGCAAACAAGATCCTCAGATCTGGTTACTATTGGCCCACCCTTTTTCCAGACACCCACAAACTAGTAATGTCTTGCCACAAGTGCCAAATTTTTTATGGAAGAAGAAAGCTCTTACCCCTACCCTTGAAACCTATTAGCGTTGAAACACCCTTTCAACAGTGGGGTTTGGACTTCGTAGGATAAATCCACCCACCCTCCTCAGCCCAGCACAAATGGATCCTTACAGCCACTGATTATTTTACCAAATGGATAGAGGCCATACCGACTAAGAATTCTACTGACTCTGTCATTATTAAATTCCTTGAGACCAACATATTGTCCAGATTTGGCTGTCCTAGAAAAATAGTCACAGACAATGTTGTTGCCTTTAAATCCAAGAAGATGGTTGATTTCTGCCATAAATATCAGATCACCTTGGGCCACTCCACTGCCTATTACCCCCAAGGAAATGGACTTGCTGAATCCTCCAACAAGAGCCTGATCAACATCATCAAAAAGCTGTTGGAGCAGAATCAGAAAGCATGGCATAGTAAGCTTGTTCATGCCTTGTGGGCTGATAGGTTAACCACCAAAAAATCAATCAACATGTCCCCCTATCAGCTGGTCTATGGCATGGATGCTCTTTTCCCAACATCTTTGGGAGTTCCAGTCATGAAACTCCTTCAGGAAGTCCAAGCTGAAGGAAATGATATGCAGAGAAGAATCAATCAGACCATTCATTTGCAGTAGACCAGAGAGGAAGTTTATCAGAGAACTCAAACATTCCAAGAAAACATCAAAAGGTTATTTGACAAAAGGACTAAAGCTAATGAATTCCAAGTTAAGAATGTGGTTCTCAAATGGGATTCAAGGAGAGAAGAAAAAGGAAAACATGGTAAGTTTGAAAATCTGTGGAAAGGGCCCTACATTATTCATTCCTTAAGAGGGCATAATGCAATTTTCCTGCAATAACTGAATGGTGAAGAAGTGTTGGGAGGTCTTGTCAATGGCAGGATGCTTAAACACTTTTTTTGTCAAGAGTCTTAGTTTCAGAGTTTTTATCCATTGTACATATCGTTTGCATAGAAAAAATAGAAAGAAAAATACAAAAAAAATAAAAAATAGAAAAGAGGGCAGAAATAAAACAAGAAAGGTATATCCCCATACCAAAAAGAAAGGAAAATATGAAAGTGTGCAAGCTAAAATGCCACTACTTTAAGGAGCACTACTGTCCAATAATACAACCTAATCATGATTGGGCAGATTTCAATTTACTGCTGATAGGATAGTGAAAAGGATTCGCTAAACTGTTTAATCTTGGCTTGTCAACAGAACAGATTAGGATAGAAGAAAGAAAGGTTCAAACATGCTGAAAATCTGAACCTAGAATCATAGGAAAATATGGCTCTAATTTTCTCGAAACTTGAGCCAAAGAGAAGAAAGAGAACTGGTTCTAACATGCTCAAAACTTGAACCAGCAAAGAAGAAAACAAAACAGCTCTAACAAGATCAAAACCAGAGCTAAAATGAAGAAAAGGGTGACTCTAAAAAGCTCAAAATCTGAGTCACAAAAGAAGGAAGGATGCTCTTAATTTTCAATATTTCAGGCCTTCACAATTTTGTTTCAATTTTCTGTAAAGTTTTAGTTCATGTGTAGCTTGTCTTTATGCCATGGACCCACAGCAAATCAGATAGTCTAATCCTGGTTTGGCTGTGTTTCAATTTCTGTTTTAGAATATAGAGAATGAAATCTGTCAGACAGTCTAATCCTGACAGATAGTAGTTAGGTAGAGAAACTTATGAGTTCAACAGCTTAATCTAAACTCATGGAGAAATAAGGGTAGCATTAGATAGGTTTATTTTTATTTTTTCAGAATAAAATGTTGGAAAAAGAGTTTTCCAGTCCAAGTGCATTCAAAGGAAGAAAAAATGCTAGGACAGTAGGAATGGGTAGGTAGAGATGTTGTTTTGAAGAATGACATTCTTTTTTAGGTTGCTACAAAGGTTGTCAGATCAAAAGAAGATCAATCAAGGAAAGAAAAATTGTTTCCCAATGGAAAGGTACTGGTCTGCTAAATATAGAGATTACTGAGGTTCTGGACACCTAAAGGGCAAGCTTTCCTCCCCAGGTGGAGCCACTGTTAGCCACCTATAAATTCTGATATACCTAGTGGTGGCTAAATTTGTTTTCAAGCCTTCAAGAGATTTATTTCCTTTGAAAATATATCATCCTTGAAGTCTTATGTTTTTCCTATCCTGGAGGTTCATCTTCACTACTGTTTCCATCTTAAAGCCATGCTGATTCACCAAAGAAAGCTGCTCCAAAAGGCCTCTGAAACTGCCTTTTTTCACTTATTTTCCTCCATTTTCATAAAACCTAATTTCCATCTTTTAACCCTCCATTTAGCCTCTAAAAGCCTTAAATCCCCTTTAAACCCTCAAAGATTCATTTACAGGTTTAAAGACCCTTTCTTTTCCTCTCTACCAAAATCCAAATTACCCTAAAAAACCCTTCAAAAATCCCAAAAAACCCATTTTTTTAACATTAAGGCATTAAGCACCTTTCGGCCTTAGCCCTAGTCCCTTTTCCGTATGTGACCTCATCCCACGACCAGGAGCTAGCCCCCATCACGCAATCACAATCGAGGTTTATAGTTTCTTTGTTTATTTTTCCAATCTTCCAATGCGATGAGCCCTTTCTCCTCGCATCCGCCGATTCGATCTGGACCGTTGAATCCACAAGAACCAACGGGCAGGATTCAATTGCGCTCTTCCCATAGTCCTCTGACATCATACCCACCAATTCAATCCTAACCGTTGATCTCTCGTCTGATCCGACGACCAGTGCTTAATCGCACATCGCAAGCTCAAAGGACCCTGATGCTTCGGCCTCTTTCCTTTCTCCGATGTGATGCAATCCCTGCCATTGATTTTCTCAAATCCAACGGCCCACATTAATTCCACTCTTCAAACCTCGCCCTTCTCATTCTCCCCCATCGACAGATCTCCGCCTTCCATTCCTACAGATCTGACGGTGAGGATCTAAACCGTCGTTCACCCCGCAACTTTCCCGCAATCGCATTGATTCCGCACCGTCGAATCTACCACCCTTCATCTGACGGCTGACACTACCACCCAAGAGTTAACTCCAAAACGTTTTGCGAAACTGGTGGTTTTCAAAGGGACAGGTGTCAGCCGATGTATCGAATCGCATTTGTTTTTGACAAAACTGCATACCACCCAAACGCAATGCGAAAACCGCTGCCGATTTTCCGCCTTACCACCTTCGCAACGTCATTTCCTTTGTTAATCAGAACCGTTGATGGTCCTGATCTGACGGACCCCATATAATTTAGACCCCGTTCACTGAATTTTCATCCATTCATCCAAATTACCACATCGACGAATCTCAACTGTAGATCACTGTTGATTGATCTAATCTAACGATCCACAATTCACCTCGCACCCAAACTCCCATCAGACCCATTTTCGCCTTCCACCATGATTTTCATTACATTTTCCACTGCATCCACCTTTTTCCACCGCCACTCCTCCATCCCCAGAGCCTCTGCAAGCAGTTTAACCGAGCCCGCATGGATTTCATAACATGTTTTTCGTTTTTTCAAGTTTCAGAGGTTGTGAATCCATACTATCACCATATTCACAGTCATGGTGACATGTAGCCCAAAAAGACAGTCACATAGCCAAATATAGTAGAGAAATGCACCACTAAGAAGGTTTAAAACATGTTTTATTGAAATATCAGTGTTAATAACCCAAACATAAACCCTCCAGCGCCTTTGTAACCTATATATTCACACAAACAGGACAGAAGAAAGTTTAAAGTGTATCAGAGCGAAATTAAAGGGTTAAAGGCATAATATTGAAGATTAAGAAGCCTAAAAACAATCAGAGCCAAATCAGCAGAAACAGTTTAGGCAGATCAACAAAGAAGGAGCACAATCAGGCTTAAATAGTTTCAAGTACATAGGGACAGAACAGTTATTGGCACAGAATGTTGACTGACACATACAGCCTACCTCCACGCACAGAAAACATCCCAGCAGTTACCACTTCAAAGAAAAACACCACAAAATGTCAGAGCAGTTATTTGGAAGTATGGGGGGCCTCAAAACCCATGCTTGCACTTAACTTACACCAGGAAAATGACAGTACTACTGCAGGCAACATTTTCTCCTAAAGGACAGTCTGTAGGGTGATCTCTGTCATATCAAAATGGTCTCAACAAGCTACATATTTATTGATCCTGTCTAGAATTCAATGAAATGTTTAAGACACAGAATGGGGCATTCGAATGCCCTCTCCTATCTCTGATGATCATTAATACCTTCTTTACCTACTTTTCCTCATTTTTCCTATAAATACTCTCTGAAGTCTCATTGTAAAGGGTTGGAATTTTGTGATTTCTAAATTAATACATATTGTTGCTTTGAAGAAGCATTGGTGTTTTGAAAGAGTGTGAAGATCTTTGTTTTTCTGTTGATGAAGTACGTTGGACAAGTGGATCCCTAAGCCTGGTTTGGGTGAAGTACTTCTTATTGTTAATGTCATTTCCTGTTTTCCACTTTTTTCCATCATGCTTTGCTTACAGTAGGATAAAAAGTTTAGGCAGAGAAATGTATCTTAGAAGCACCTCTGACCTGTTTATCCTTCACTGTTTATATGTTTTCTGCTACTGAATATGACAGGGTAGTCTAATAGCTCTCTTAAATATTCAGTTTGTTTTATTTCAGAAATGGTTAATTCAGTTGTGCTAAAGACTGTTTAGGTGTTCCCTCTTTCTTTACCACTGAATATTGTATCTGAAGTCTCCCTTTGATTATTAATGCTTGTAGTTTGACAGTGAGGCTTGTTTCAAACATACACTCTATTCATTATTGTAATTATTGTGTTAAAGGTCCATATAATTGCAGTCTTAGATGTCTAAGGCGTTCCATCGTCTTTCAATGCAATTGTGTGTCTTTGTTGATTAAGCCTTCAGCAGTAAACCTGTAGGAGGAAATAGGGCGTTCCCCGAATCCTATAATTCATTAAGAAGGTTTTAGTTTTAATTTCTCCTTTTCTTTGAGTGTTTACATTGATTAAGTCCAAAGCAGTGAGATTACTAGAGGAAATAGGACGTTCCCTGAATCGTTTAAGCCATTATGAAAGGGTTTAGTTTTATTTTCACTCTCAGTCCTTACTGTTCATCCCATTTCACCTATATTACTCAACAAATCCTTGACCAAGTTAGATTCGCCCTTTGTTTTCCCTTCCTTCTCAGTCAGAACTATTTGGATTTTCACATGACTCCATTGCCCAATAGCTTCTAGATTTCCATGCTCTATCTATACCACATGAAACATATTTTTCCAACCAAAACAAAACAAACAACCCTGCACCTCATAACTAGCCTAAAATCAACTACCAAAACCATTCAAGACATATACTTATAAACATATTGAGAGATCCCTCTCTGAGACTAGGAGGGCTAGATCCTAGAGCTCTAAAGATTGGTTTTGATGTTGCCTTGTCTTTTGATTAGAAAATCTATCAAAACACAGGACCCCAACAAAACAAAAATTCAGCAAAAAAAATTTCAGTAGTGAAATAAATAGCTTTAGCCTCTACCCATTTTGTAACAAAGCCTGTACAAACCAAAATATGCTTTTTATTTAAATATGTTGGATTTATTGGTCCTACAAAATCAATAGCCCATTTTTCAAAGGGATCAATCATGACCTGCAGACATAAAGGCAATTTATTGGCTTGGATAGGTTGGCCCATTCGCTGACAGCTATCATATCGCTTGACATATTGTTTGGCATCCTTAAACAAGGAAGGCCAAAAATAGCTAGCTCATAAGATTTTTTATGTAGTTCGCTTATCAGCGAAATGGCCCCCATGATTCATCAAGGGCAGACTTAATAATTTCAAACACTTATTCCTCTCTTACACGTCTACAAATGATAAGGTTTGGCCCAGTGTAAAAGAGGTCACCTTGAATCCATGAATATGAACCACTAGTTTGAATTATATTCTGCGTTTCACAAGCAGATAAGTGAGGAGGAGTGTTAACACTAGGAAATCGTACAGCAGAAGATGACATTAATTAATGTCAAGCCAAAGGATTTACAGGGCTGGAATACATTACAGGATCCGGAAAGTATTTAAAAATCTCAAAGGTTTAAGGAAAATCAAATTTGAACTAGTCTTAAATGTTGATTGTGTGCATTATCCTTCGAGAAGAGTGCCTTTTGGCCCAATAAGCGCACATTCCTGAGAGTGGCGAAATTTCACTATCCGGGACCACATAAAGCAAAGGAAAAGTTACTCCTTACTTGAAGCCGCCTAAGGACATCCACCAATGCCTCCTTAGACACTATGTGAGCACACAATGGAATATTTGGAGCACACAAAGGAATCATACCTCTCCCTTGGGTCGCCATCCAAAATGTACCAAGGGAGGGAAGGAGGATTTGAAATCCCCTATATAAAGCCACCATGAGATGAAGAATTGGTGATCACATTGTTATGCTGGCCAGAATTGCCCAAGCAATACCTGCAGTGTGTGACCCGGAGCTGCAGAAAGAGGGGACTCACTTGTTGGCCACCCAACAAACTCAGTCCACATAGTAGAGAGAGAGGGAGACTACACCGAGGCAAGCTTGGAATGAACAACATCCTTACATCGGGACCTAGAACCATTGTCTAGGGGCCCTTTGACAAGAGGGTTAAGTATTCTTCTCTTCACTACCAACGCTTAATAAGAGGGGCCTAGAGCCATAGTTTGCAATTTGTATTTGCTTGCAGGGATCCCTTAGACTTGGCCATTCTTGGAAATGGTGGAGGGTGTGTTCAATTCCAAGGCTTCACGCAGGTCTCTCTCTCTCTCACTACGCATGATACAAAAAATAAACTATAATGTATTTTGACTATACAGTCCTTCCTAGACCTCACACATTAGGGGGAAACTATTAACACTAGAAAATCGTACAGCAGAAGATGACATTAATTAATGTCAAGCCAAAGGATTTACATGGCTGGAAGACATTACAGGATCCAGAAATTATTTAAAAATCTCAAAGGTTTAAGGAAAATTAAATTTGAACTAGTCTTAAATGTTGATTGCGTGCATTATCCTTCGAGAAGAGCATCTTCTGCGCGCCTTTTGGCTTGATAATCATGCATTCTTAAGAGTGGTGAAATGTCATTATCTGAGACCACATAAAGCAAAGGAAATGGTACTCCTTACTTGAAGCTGCCTAAGGAGAACCACCAATGCCTCCTTAGACATTATGTGAGCACACAATGGAATATTTGGAGCACACAAAGGAATCATACCTCTCCCTTGGGTCACCATCCACAATGTACCAAGGGAGGGAAGGAGGATTTGAAATCCCCTATATAAAGCTACCATGAGATAAAAATTGGTGATCACATTGTTATGCTGGCCAAAATTGTCCAAACAATACCAGTAGTGTGTGACCCAAAGTTTCAGACGGAGGGGACTCACTTGTTGGCCACCCAACAAGCTCAGTCCACACAGTAGAGAGAGAGGGAGACTGCACCAAGGCATGATTGGAATGAACAACATCCTTGCATTGGGACCTAGAACCATTGTCTAGGGGCCCTTTGGCAAGAGGGTTAATTATTCTTCTCTTCACTACCAGCGCTCAATAAGAGGGGCCTAGAGGCACTATTTGCATTATTGTGTCATTTGACTCGTTTAGAGCTTCTGTTTATTTATGTTTAGTTTTAGTTTATTTTTTAGATTATATTTGCATGCTTATTTTTATATGTAGTACGCTCATTTACTCCACTTCTTTCTGCCTATTACCAACAGTTTAAAGGGGTAAACCACAACCCTTAAACTGGTGTGATTTCGTACATACGTGCACCAAATCCACTACAACATGGAGTTTTTCCTGTGACTAAGCAATTGGCTATGTCAGAAAACCATGGGGAGTTTATTGATACAACAAAAAGATGTTCATAAGGAAAATCATCATTTACAGGGATTTCTTCACGAGGGTTATTTAGTCTAGAAATATAGTCATCCAAAACATTAGATTTCCCTGGCCTATCGATAATAGTGACATTAAACTCCTGTAATAATAATAACCACCTAGTCACTCTACCACTAGTCAATGGTTTATTCATTAAGTATTTTATAGTGGAATGGTTTGTATGCACAAATAATTCATATCCTGTAACATAGTGTCTGAATTTATTAATGGAAAAAAACACAGCTAAAAACTCTTTTTCCGTTACTGTGTAATTTAATTCAGTAGGTGACAAATTTTTACTAATGAAGTAAATAGCATAGGATTTCTAGTTTTCTTCCTTTCCTAAAGTTGCGCCAATAGTTGTGTTAGACTCAGTCTTGTCAGTCCTCCGTCAGAGTCAAATTCACCAAAGTTCATTTCTCATCATTCGCAATCATTAATGCTATTTTGGTCAAAAAGAGTCATCTTAGTTTCTCAGTCTAGGGTTTGGTCTTCAGAATTGTTAAATAACGCCTGCAGGCTAGAGGGAGGTTCAATAAGTTATCATTTCAAGATTCTCATCATTAATAATGTTGAAGGACATTTCTTCTTCAAAACTCTGTTTTGAAGAAGAAATCATTAAGTTTGTTTAATACATGATTGATAAGGATTTTCAAGTTTCACAGTTCTTCAGGCAGCCATGGTCATCTTGCTAGGTTCAGCAGCTCCTATACCTACAAAAAAATCAACAGAAGAGCCATCATTTCAGCTAAAAAATCAGTGGAAACTAAGAACAGAGTATGTGTTAAAGGTGAAGTGTTAACGTCTTTAAATAATGGATTTGCTATTCAAAACTCATGCCATAAAGATATTTTGGTGTCTCCATGTCAAGAGGTATCAAAGAAATCATTGAAGTCAAGACACATCATGGAGAAAACAAAAGTCAATGTGAAAATTGAAATTGTTGGTGACATTGCAAGCGCGCCGCATATAGAGCAAACGCGGCGCACTGGACCAATTTCCACAGTGTAATTATACACTGGCGCGGCGCACTCACCAAGCGCGGCGCCATGGGAGTGCGCGCGGCGCACAGAACCTCTAAGAACAAAAATCATCACCGCTTCAATGATATATCCTTCAGGAAGGTGTCTTTGATGTGTTGAACGAGTCATATGGTATCAAAATTGGGTATGGAGGTGTCTCCAATGCAGCTGGCGGTGCAGGCTTTAAAGCCAGTTTTGTTTATGAGATTCGTATCTCAAGGCATAAGTTATGAAATTGTACAGTGGATCATCTTCGTCGGCGTGTCAAGACTGCAAATAATTTGTTGTCATTTTTGAAGTTCATTTGATGAAGATTTGAAAAATATAAGCACCGCATGCTTATCTTGAAACTTGTCTATTCCTTCTCCCATAATGTTGCATTGCCCATCCTCTGTTCTAACGTCAGCTGCTCCAGAGTTTCCTTTCTTTGGCAAGAGAGATACTTCATAAATCCACATAGCCTTCCTAGTTGCGTCCATTATTCTGGCCATGCAAATCTTGTTCTCCTCACAACCTCGAAAAAATTTGGGCCTTGACAATTTCATCGCAAGATACACTGCAGCAAAGGGGGAAAATTTTTGAAACACACTATCTTCCACAGCACAACACGAACTCCTTGGTCGTCTTGTGCTTGCATATTATTTTTGACAACAAAGTTTTTAACAAAACTTTCGCAATTTTTCCAGAAGAACAATTTAGCCTTGCTTAACTGTTCTTCCACGTCCACATTTATGACGTCACATCAATAACTGTCACTTTCAACGACCCCTATTGTCAGGTGGGAGCTATACACCAACCATTCCATAGAAACGAGCAAACCCGACAACAATGAAGTTGATAGAACGTCGTTGATAGATGCACATATTTTCTGCAGGCGCCCAACGATATCAAAAGTAATCAAAAGCACATATTTATGCAATAGCCAGTAACGGAGTCCAACATTGACGCGGCCCTGTTGTGGAGGTGAACAAATAAATATGATAGTTGCAATTACTTGTAATACATCCAAGTGCGTGGTGCTCCTCGATGTCAGATATTCGTCGATGGTACTGGTCACTGAAGACCACACTTCATCGAACGTTTCCAAACTGGTCATTTGCAAGAAAAATGATTATCAAATGCTGGAGGAGTCGATGGGAAAACTACAGCTGTCCCAAAAGGTCCAAGGAGTGTCAGTTGGGGATTGGCGGAACTTTCTTTCCCGTCGTCAAAGGCAAAATTTAAAACTATTTTTGTTAAAATTAGTTTTTATTCAAATGGAAAAAGTAAAAAATGAAAAGTCCGAAACCGAAAGCTTAAATTTAGAACGAAGATATCAACCATAAGCAGAGAAATCGGATTCGATGGCCTATTTTTGGCTTTAGTCACGATTCAAGGAGATTCACGCTACAATTTGCGCTTTATCATTGGTCATCAAAAATGTTAAGCTGGAATAATGTAACGCTGCTTCATAACAGATGATTGGCTCTTCGTTTTTATTTGTTAAACAACGCCCTATTTTTATCAATTTGTTATTATACCTTTGAAGGTATTTATTGTATTGAAAATATTTTGTAGAGGGGAGTTCTGGGAAATGTGTAGAGGAATAACAGAGAGCTTCATTGTACAGTTTTGACAGAGAAATAATTGAATGGTACAGCTCTGATTTATAAGATTCTTGTGGCGTGAAGTTTAGTATATGTTCTTCTTTTGTTTCATATGTATCTCGTTATGTTTTATAGTTCATTTATAATCGTTTTCAGTTTGAATGCTTGAAAGTAAGAAAGGTGGAATTCAGTTATTGCTCTGCCTTGAGGAAGTGTTCAGACTTTGTGTGTCTTCTTCTATCTGAAAAGGATTCATTGGTTAATGCCCTTTTCAGCTTCTTAAACAGTCTTTTCATCCCATTTTATTTCAAACTTGATTGCTAAAACCTCATGCCTATCTTGCCTTATGAAATACTCTGTGCTTTTAATTAAATATCTCTGCTCATGCTGTTCTTTGTCCCATACAGCCCAGAAACTCAGTCATTTAATCAAAATACCTCTTTCATATTTATTTACTAGCCTAAAATCAGCATCCATTTGTGATCATCTCGGACTCTATTGATCATTTTATCGAGATCGACCTGGAGAGAGCCCTCTCCTGTCCTCATAGGGCTAGCTACGAGGCTAAGCTTGGTTTGATGTTGCCTTGAGTTTTACCTTATTTCAGCCTAAGGTAGATTCGAGCGCTAACATAGTGGCGATCATACTGGGTAAATGGTTTGCTTGTGAATGTAACACTTGACTTGTAGATTGTCTTGCCCCAGTAAGTGTATCAGGTTCAGATCTAATCGTTGATCGTGAACAACGATCAGACACCGCAAGGATGAAATCATTCACCTGGCGACTTCATTCACTGAAAGATCCAGACAATCAATCCTTCATGGTGACTTCACTGCAGGGAGATCAGTAGCTGTGAGATTTTCAAGACGGACCGAATCACAAGAAGATACGCTCCCATGAGCCGAGATCACATTCCAGGTTTTCCAAATAAAATTCCCAAAGTGGATTGGCTTCAGAATTTGCCTATGTTCAGAAATGTGGAAGGTAATGATGTTGCTCTTCATCTGGTGAAATTTCACATCCATGTGCATAAATTAAAGATCAATTTTCCTGAAGAATGTTTGATGAAAATGTTTATGGCTACTCTGGAGGATGAAGCCCGATCTTGGTATGAAATTTTGTCACCTGCTTCTATTTATTGTCTAAAGGATTTTCATTCAATATTCTTTGAAATGTATAGAGAATCTTTTCCATCTTTAATGTTAGTGCAGAATTGTTGTGAACATATTAGTAATTTCATTCAAGATCTTGAGGATTGTTATGGGGATACTGATTTGATGGACGGATAAATCATGGAAGCATTGTATGAGAACCCATTTCAGCAACACACAGAAATCTCAGAGGATACTTATGAAGATTAGCAGGTTGAAGATTGCCATCTGGCTGAAAATGATAAAAGAGAAGATCTTGTTTCAGATCTGTCCATAGAAGTAGACAGCGTACAGGGAAGTCAAGATTCGATTTCAGAATGTGATGCAGTCAAGTCAGCTACTTCAGATTCAGATTTAGATCGTGATGACCAAGAATACCTTGTGCTGAATCCCATCAAGGAGAATTCTACTGTTGAGATTATCTGGAATGCAGAAGACACAGTTATGGATCAAAATGTTCTCAGTTCATTAGAACACAGCCTTCATGATGAGGTAATCCAGTCAGTTTATGAAAAACAAGATGAGATCTTCATTCAAGTAAGTGAAATAGTTCCTTTGGATGAATTTATGGTAGATGATAGAAATGTCATTTTTGCGCTTCAAGAATCATCTAGAGTTTCTTTTCTCTTGATTGATGAATGTAATGAGAATCTGGTTGTCATATCATATGAAGATGACTTACAGTATACAGAAAATCAGACCATTCAGGATTACCTTTCAGATTCTTCTTCATATGTCTCATGTTTTGAAATGTTTTCTCAAGAGGATATATGCTCATCCACTTGTTCAGAATTCTTTGAAGACCAGGAACAGAATTTTATTGAAGGAAGATCAGAAACAGGAGGAAAAGACACCTTGTTCTTTCAGCAGGAGGTAAATCTTCATGTTTTTCAGGATCCAATGGCAAATATGTTGCAGTCAGCAGTGAAGGTGTTTATTTCCATATTCAGTGATGAAGGAGATCATGGTCAATTATGTTTTTGGGTGCCCAGTTACCAGTTTCCATTGTTGACCAAGAAATCTGATCGGGAGAATCAGTCAAGAAGGCATCTGCTTGATTGGTTACATTGGCATTTTGATATAGTTTGATGGTATATTGTCTTGTAAGAAACACGGGCGGTTATGTACTGCCATCAAGTTTTAAGTTTTAAGTTCAGGTCTTAGTCATGTTGAGTTAGTTTGTTAGAGTCAAGTCTTTCAGTAATTTCAGTTTCGAAATTCAGTCATCATTCTTTTGTCAAAATAATGGACTCCATCACCCAATGGATGTAGGCACTGTCTGCTCTCCCAAAGATCTGCTATTCTTGGCACCTACAAGGAATTGCAGCTGCCATCCCCATTGGAGCCAATGTTAGACTCGGTCTTGTCAGTCCTCCGTCAGAGTCAAATTCACCAAAGTTCATTTCTCGTCATTCGCAGTCATTAATGCTATTTTGGTCAAAAAGAGTCATTTTAGTTTCTCAGTCTAGGGTTTGGTCTTCAGAATTGTTAAATAACGCCTGCAGGCTAGAGGGAGGTTCAATAAGTTATCATTTCAAGATTCTCATCATTAATAATGCCGAAGGACATTTCTTCTTCAAAACTCTGTTTTGAAGAAGAAATCATTAAGTTTGTTTAATACATGATTGATAAGGTTTTTCTGCTCACGCTCTTCGTGCAGCCCTAGTCATCTTGCTAGGTTCAGGCACGCCTCCTATACCGGTAAAAAATCACCGTAAGAGCCATCATTAAGGCCTAAAAATCGAAACTAAGAACTTCCGCAGGGGTAACTAAAGGTGAAGTAAGTTAACAGAAATAAATAAATGTGATTTGATATTCAAAACTCATGCCATAAAGATATTTTGGTGTCTCCATGTCAAGAGGTATCAAAGACATCATTGAAGTCAAGGCACATCGTGGAGAAAACAAAAGTCAATGTGAAAATTGAAATTGTTGGTGACATTGCAAGCGCGCCGCATATAGAGCAAACGCGACGCATGGTAGCACCTCCCCACAAAGCAGTAATCCAATACCGGCGCGGTGCACTCACCAAGCGTGGCGCACTGCGCACCGGGAGTGCGCGCGGCGCGCCGCAATCCCCTCCAGAACAAAAATCATCACCGCTTCAATGATATATCATTCAGGAAGGTGTCTTTGATGTGTTGAACGAGTCATATGGTATCAAAATTGGGTATGGAGGTGTCTCCGATGCAGCTGGCGGTGTAGGCTTCAAAGCCAGTTTTGTTTATGAGATTCGTATCTCAAGGAATAAGTTATGAAATTGTACAGTGGATCATCTTCGTCGGCGTGTCAAGACTGCAAATAATTTTTTGTCATTTTTGAAGT
Source organism: Pinus albicaulis (assembly GCA_034641835.2). Taxonomy (NCBI): domain Eukaryota; kingdom Viridiplantae; phylum Streptophyta; class Pinopsida; order Pinales; family Pinaceae; genus Pinus; species Pinus albicaulis. Next base: position 211,390 of record CM076578.1, read on the forward strand.
TCATTTGATGCAGATTTGAAAAATATAAGCACCGCATGCTTATCTTGAAACTTGTATATTCCTTCTCCCATAATGTTGCATTGCCCATCCTCTGTTCTAACTTCAGCTACTCCAGAGTTTCCTTTCTTTGGCAAGAGAGATACTTCATAAATCCACATAGCCTTCCTATTTGCGTCCATTATTCTGGCCATGCAAATCTTGTTCTCCTCACAACCTCGAAAAAATTTGGGCATTGACAATTTCATCGCAAGGTACACTGGAGCAAAGGGGGCAAATTTTTGAAACACACTATCTTCCACAGTGCAACACGAACTCCTTGGTCGTCTTGTGCTTGCATATTATTTTTGACAACAAATTTTTTAACAAAACTTTCGCAATTTTTCCAGAAGAACAATTTAGCCTTGCTTAACTGTTCTTCCACGTCCACATTTATGACGACACATCAATAACTGTCACTTTCAACGACCCCTATTTTCAGGTGGGAGCTATACACCAACCATTCCATAGAAACGAGCAAACCCAACAACAATGAAGTTGATAGAACGTCGTTGATAGATGCACATATTTTCTGCAGGCGCCCAACGATATCAAAAGTAATCAAAAGCACATATTTATGCAATAGCCAGTAACGGAGTCCAACATTGACGCGGCCCCGTTGTGGAGGTGAACAAATAAATATGATAGTTGCAATTACTTGTAATACGTCCAAGTGCGTGGTGCTCCTCGATGTCAGATATTCGTCGATGGTACTGTTCACTGAAGACCACACTTCATCTGAGGCATCGGAGGAAATATGAAATGGAAGAGAACAGTTTGGCCCACGCAGAACTGGTGCCTGCACCAACTTTTTCTTCAGTGTCTTAAAAGCTTGTTAGCAAGATGTATTCTAAGAGAAATCACTATCCTTTTCCAATAATCGAAAAAGTGGGGTAGTTATCCTAGAGAAATACTCAATGAATCTATGGCTATAGCCTGCATTTCCCAGGAAACCTCTCACTTCCCTTTGTGTTTTGGGTGCAGGAAGATGTACAATAACCTCTATTTTAGCTGGGTCAACCTGGATTCCTTTTTCAGAGATAATATGATCAAGAACTACTACTGATTTTCACATTAATCTACATTTTTTATCACTCAAAGCAAGGTGAGCTTCTTGGAAACGAAAAATCACTTTCTCAAGATTTTTGAGAGCTCCCTGAAATGAATCACCAAATACCGAGAAAACATCCATGTATATTTCCACACATTTGAGGTCAACAAAGATAGCCAAAACTAACCTTTGAAAGGTAGCTAGGGCATTACATATCCCAAAGGGAAGCACTCAATAGGAAAACGTGCCCCATGGGCATGTGAAAGTGGCCTTATCTTGATCCTCTGGTGCGATCGGTATTTGGTTGTAACCGCTAAAGCCATCTAAAAATGAGAAGTACTTTTTTCCAAAAATGGTATCAAGAACCTAATCGATGAAAGGAAGGGGAAAGTATTCCTTGAGAGTAGCCTTGTTCAGTTCTCTGTAATCAATGCAAATATGCCATCTCCCATCTTTCTTTGGGACCATCACCAATGAAGAGACCCATTGGCTATCAAATATAGGATAAATGAAATCAACGTCTAAGAGTTTTTGTAATTCTTCCTTAAAAATTTATCTTAGCATAGGTTTCATGTGCCTTTGGGTTTGTCGAAAAGATCGGGCCCCCTCCTGAATATAAATATTATGAGTACAAGTTTTAGGAGGGGTGCCTTTCATGTCCTCATGTCATATCCCAAATGGGAGAATGTAGTAATACTAAAACACAATATGATAACTATAGCAAAGTAAACAATTGATCTAAAGACAACACCATAATTTACATAACAGCTGAGCCATTTTATTAATAGGGAGGTGGATAAACAATACAACATTGCTCAAAATATGAGACACTCAAGCCAAAGAGATGGCCTAGAATGACCCTGAAATGATCCCAAAAGAGGGACTGTGTAACTGCTGGATTGTTGGAAGGAAAACAGCATTGTCCTTGTTGCAACTGTTGGGACTACAACTGCCGAAAAAATTTAAAGTTAGATCTAGGAAGTTCTGGAGCTCCGATGATGCTAAAAATATAGATATGGTCTCTATGATAGATACCAAAGATAACCCAGAAAGTATTTTAAAGATCTATCAATCTAAGAAAATAACCCTTTTAGGGCTTCACTATACAACTACTGGGTATGCAGATCTGCTGCATAATCTGATCAAATATGGATACAATATGATGTACAATCAGATCTATGCAAGAAGGGTTGATCCCTTCACTAGATCCTTGGGCTAAAAGCTCAAGATCTAGCTGCTCTTTTCTCCTCCACTGAATGTGGTTGCTGAATACTCAACAGCTTCAACAAATTGTGTTATCAAGGAGGGAGAGGCTCAATCCTACTGCAAGATAATGCAAATTAGCTCCGAAATTATGGAAATAGTGAATACAAGGTGAGGAGATGGTCCCTCACAGGATTTCTAGCTGAAATACTAGAAACTTCCTTCCTCCTTAAGATCTACAAGACTAAACTGCGCAATCCTTCAGGGGACTACTGCTACATGGAGGTAAAATACAATGGCCTGAATTCTGGATATAGATATGCTGCTCCTGAAAGGCTGAACTTTAAGAACAGGGTGAAAGGACGAATCCTCCACTTGTTTCTTAACTGAAGTACTAGAAACAACCACCACCTGTCAAACCCTTGAACATGAAGTGAATTATTCCTACAGCTTGAAGCACATATGAGTGTGGCTGAAGATGGCACCAATGCTTGATGATGAATGGAGCTCAATAGAAACCTTCACAGAGTAGGCACTCGAAGACCCCCGTGGGTAAGGGTGGGATTTCCGCTCGAAAACACCTTGTTCTAAACAACACTGCAGACTTAGCTAAACAGCATAAGTGTGCATAGAAATGTCACATGACATATCTAGATCTAAACAGATCATAAATTACCAAGCCTTCCTTCTATTGTGCCTTCATCTTCAGTATATAGATTGTGAGCCTTTCATATCCTAGGCCCACCTCATAACTATGATGCCTATGTGGCCACTAGCCTCCATGAAGACTGTGTTGTCTCTACATGATCTCCATCATGTCTGCATTTAATTCTCACTTTCTCCATCATGTGTGCATTATATGCACCACTTCCTCCACTATCTCATCATAAGTGCTTTATGATCTTAGTTGACCTCCTCCAATATCTCCATGATTTTACATTAATGATCCATGATCTCCACTCTTCCTTCATTAAAGAAGTTTCTCCACTACTCCATGATGTAGATGTAGATCTAAAATATCCACATACACACCTCAAAAGTGGATTTTATTCATATTTTGGGTTTGTGGGTCCCTCCACCCTCTTATTTACTTAATTAATTAGGAAAATTAAGAACTCTAATATTCCAATTATCTTGTGGAAAATTGGGAATATTACAGTCATCCCCGATAAAAAATTTCTTTTCCTCAAGCAGCTGCAAAAGTGGATACTACAACAAACATCCTCCCTCCAACTAGAATCCTCATATGGAAGGCCTCCCCATCTGTCACAATTTGTCATGCATGGCCGGGTCCAAAGCTGCCTCTCTAAAATGTCTAGAATGGCCTCCAACTGAAAAGTTAGATACCCTTCCCCATCAATGAATCTACAAGTGACAACCATATGATGTCTAAATATCTCCTATATACATGAGATACATGAAATGAAGTGGTTCCTTCCCAAAGTGGAAAGCCCCAACTCATGAACTATCTCTCCAACCCATGATACATAGAGTAGATTGCATCTATCAATGCTCTCATCATTAGCCCTGTTGGCCATGTAGGATCCAAACATAACATCAACATAGTGAAAAACAAGAAGTAGAGACATATGGATAAACATGAACAATGTCAAACCATATTCTCCCAATAACAACCACTGCAGCAAATCCTTATGCTTCCATGCTAGATCATCATGAAAACAAGTAAGAGAACCATACTCTCTCAAAAGAAGCCACCGCAAAAATGCTTCTTGCTATCATGCCAAATCAACATCAATATAGATATGAGATCCATACTGTCTCAATATAATCCACTGCAACAATGCCTCTTGCTGCCACACCACATCATCATTGTACCAAATGTAGTGGCCATATTTTCTCAAGATAAGCCATCATAGTAAGGCATCTTGCTGCCCTATCACATCATCATCATACCATGTACAATGACCATAACCCCCCAACAGAAGCCAACATTGTAATGCATCCTGTTTCCATCCTCCATCAATTTCATGCAATGTATAGGAAGAAATCACCCCATAATCTCCCAATAGTAACCAAAGAACCAATGATTCTTACTGCCATATTACATCATTATGATGCAAGTCATGGACCAACAATATACTAATGGACATGTGGAATGTCTCATCAAAACAATACAAACAAGCTCCCTTATGCCACATCATGTGAGATTTATTCTTTGCCCCAAACCCAAATACATACATGAACATGAGATATATCCCAAACAAAAATACATGTAAAGATATGAGACATATCCCAAAAAAAAGCAAATATATGGACATAAGATATATCATGAGATGTCCAAACTCTCTCATCAATAACTAGTGCAGCCATGCCTCTTGTTGTTTCATGTCATCAGTGATATACTTGGCATGGAACACACAAGTGTGAGCTATTGGGAAGTATCCATACTCACCCAAAAGCAACCATCACAACCATGCTTCTTGTTGCCTGGTATCATAGATCTGCGAGGAGGTAGGCAACCTCTTGCTCCTCATCTGGATCCATTCATTCCAATGTGGATGATGAATCATTCCAAGCTCAATCTTGGTATCATCCCATTGTAGAATACCAAAATCCTCCATCTGAATAGCTTTGCACTCCATGAAATGTTAAAATGCATCTCCATTGAGGTCTCTCCATGATATCCTCTCATCAATAACCCATTGGAACCCATAAGGCTCCATACATGTTGTAGGTAGAGATTCCTCATTGAGCTGTGAGATGCGAATCAAGGAAACTTCATCTTAAAAATGGAAATTTCTCTCCATCACAAGATGTCTACCATCTATCATCTGTCCCTCTAGTGCCTCGTGAATGAAGCTACCTTTAGAATGCTCCAAGAATAATGGGGCCCTCTTCTCATCATTGTTGCTAAGTGACAGCGTTGTAGATTTGCATGGTGATACATGTGTTGTCTCATGGCCACATACAATGTTAAACTCATAGTTTGGAACTATACTAAACAGGATTGTGCTCCTCCCATCTTCTGCAACTCCACACTTCAACACAAAGTGTTGGGTGTAGCTCAACCATGAAAAACTGGGATAGCAATACATCTTCTCCTTGATCAAATCAAGGGTCCTTTGTGCAATGATAATTTTCTGTTCCAAATTATCATGGTGCTCTAATCCTTGGTTATGCACTTGCCTTGATGGCATGGTCTCACAAATCTTAATATGAGGTACTGAAATAATATGAGATGAAAGTATGTGCAAACCTTGGATAAGTTGAATCCCTAGAACATCTTTCACATCCACAAGAGTTCCTCCAACCGGTGCAATAGTCTCTCCAACTGCTGGTAATGATTATTGTTGCATCTCTTTAACTGTACTAGCGCTGGTATCTGCCTCCTCCTCATGCATCTCATGAATCATGCATGGGGCTCCAAATTTCAAGAACTCAAGACCATCTTCCAAAGATGCAAGTGATCCTCCTCCTAATGTAAATACATATGCAGCTGGTGATGGTGGTAGAGGCTCCTCCTCCTCAGTGATAATGAGGACATATTCCTTGGGTTCTTCATGTACTATCTCCTCAATGATGGGAGATGTCACTATGTGAGATGTCCCTAGTTTCTTTCTACCATAACTCTTCTTTAGTCTTGAGTAAAATCTGCATAAGCAGACACTTTCATATGGGACAAGTGACTGAACCACCAATCTCTTTCTTCACCTTCTAAGTGCAGCGCTGCAATCTCCACTACCTCTCTTTCTGCTACAGGATATTTGTTGGGCCTTAGTTTTGGTCTTATTTTGCTCAAAGAAACATACAAACTAGTTAATAGCGGACATAAACATGTAATAGCAAGCCATTAATCATGCTAGGAATAACTATAATCTAATCAACACATAGAAATCAAACATTCCAGCCATACATAGAGGTATAAGACCCTCTAACTTCGGGAAATGGCTATCAGACTTTGGGGAAAACACATGAGACAAAATAACAACTCATAAACTATGCCGGAACGCCTAAACATAGTCTCTAAGTCATTGGGCACTTGGACAAATAGGTTTTCATAGTTTTAGGCAAAGGGCTAGATCGGGACTAGGCCTCCTTGGTTCAACAAGATGATCAACAAATCAGTCAAAGAGAAAGTTTTATGGACAGAACTATGGGCAGCTGATAGGTAGGTAGGGCAAAACATACATCCTACTCAACATACATAGAACTTATGAATAAAACTTAGCAACAATACCTTAAGTTACTAAAGAGCAGCTAAGAATTCTTTAGCATAACTAAGGGAGAAGAAAACATCAAGCTATGAAGATTCAGGGATTTTGAGGTGCCTCCACGGGCATGTCTCAAAATCAATCTTTACTGATCTATAGCAGCAAGAAAAATGAATTATGAGTGAAAACTAGAAGACAAAACACATTAAGAAGCACTATACCATTCTACCATGTCAAGGAATCCATCAACAAGCCTTCAACATTCTTCAAAAGCATCCAAGAGGCAGTCCAAAAATCATAACTCAAGTGTATTCTTCAAAGCTCATATGACCAATGCATTAATTCTTCTCTCAAGTTCAGCCTCTGATTTACAATGAGAACCATGGGATAAATAGGCTTGAGGGAGGAAAACCTCATGGAGCAACTAGCTATCCCATTGGCCAAGTCTAAATATCTAAACTTGTCCTTGAGGCTTTGCAAAGCCAAAGGCACAAAATATCCCATAAAATATCTAAAAAACTGCTAAAAATGGAAATTATATTGACTTTACATGATTTTCCCATGATAAAAATAGCCTAACGCACATTTGGGAAAAGCAGATTTTGGAGTTCAAAAATTGCAAAAATACTTCATATTTATGCCTGAAAAAGGTCCCCTGATTTGCTGGATGCAAATGGAAGCCTTCCCGATGTCGAAATGAGGCTAATGATGGCTCGTTGGAAATCTCTCTGTGTCTTCTTTCCAATGCAAGTAGAATCATCTCAATCTGATCTCTGAAAGTCCCTCAAAACTGTACCTGTGTGAAAAAACCCAGAAAATAGCAGGCTGCTGATATGGCGGGCAGAACGTGCAAAATGAGGTTGTTTTTCGCCAATTTGAGGGGGCGAATGATCTTAAAATGCCCTGAAAATCGCTGGAGAGCTGCTCATGAAATTATGGAATCCATTGGTATCACCCTCCTCCCTTGACGACTCATCAAACTGAAATGGCGCATTTATGAGTTTTTGACCAAAAACCCAAAAAATGCCAAAAAACAAAAAGTTTTCGAAACAGGCCCAAAATTGGCATGCATGACCTTCAAAGGTCCATAGAGACATGCTCCGAAGCTGAAGCCAAAATATCGAGGGATGATGTGCTTTTTGCTTCTTTCCGTGCTAGGCGCCTCTCCTTCAATTTCTTCAATTTTTCTTGTGCCACCTTCAATTTGCGCCTGGCAAATTGATTTAGCTTCTGAAAGTGAAGAGTTCTCTTTCTCTGTAGCTCAAGATCCCTGTTTTCCTTCTCAAGCTTTGTTTCCAAATGCTGGTTGGCCCTCTCAAGCCATACTTCCTTGTTTTCCTCAATTTCCTGTTCAAAGAGGGCAGTGAGAGGAAAAGCATCGAACTGAGCTTGTTCTTCTGATCTCTGTTTCTCCAAGGCTTTTCTAAGCCCGATGGTCCTAGGCCTCTTTCGCCTAGGTTGGTCCTCTTCCTCTTCATCATCAAATTCGCCAATGAGCTCTTCAATTCTTACTTACGCCTTTTCTGCCTCCTTTTTATACTTGATCGCCCTTGCCTCATGAATGGCTGCATGATACTTCATTTGTTTGTTTTCAACCTCCAAGAAATGGTTGAAATTCCTCGCCCTTTGAAGATCTTCTTGTAACACCTCAATTTGCCCTTCTTTGTGAATGAGGAGGTTTTCAAGGATGCGTGCCTCATTATCAATGTCATCGCTTGGGATAGGGATGACAGCTAACTTACCTCCATGCTTGGCACTTCCTCCAACTGCACCTTTGCCTTTGAAGGCCAATCTAGCGCTCTTTCTCCTTGGCAAGCTAGAAGTTGTCTTTTTGGGCAATTTCCTCTTTTTAGGAACAGTTTTGGTCACTGTCAAGGAGGCAGCTTCAGCTTGTTGTCCTCCCTCAACATCCTTTCCAGCTTGTGGCTCAAAAGATGCTTCAATTGTTTGCTCAACCTGCTGCTCTTCCATCTCTGTCTGCTGCTGTTCATCAACCTCTAGCTGCTGTCCCTCTTCCTGAATTTGCTGCTGTTCATCAACCTCTAGCTGCTGTCCCTCTTCCTGAATTTGCTGTTGTTCATCAACCTCTAGCTGCTGTCCACTAATTTCCAACTGCTGCTGTCCCTCAAAATCTGGCTGCTGCTGCTCATCATCCTCCTTTTCTCCCTGTGGCTCATTGCCCTCTCCTTCTCCTTGTTTACTTGGCTGCCCAGTGATCATCTTGAATTTTTTAGGGGTAGGCCTACTAGATAAAGGCACTGGGCGATGGACAGGCTAAGTAGGAGACACATGAACAGGAGGGACAGTGGCGAAATCGGCATGGCTAATGAATGAATCCCATGAAACCCCTTTCTTCTCCAGCTGGTGTAAGAAGATGATTTTGATCAAGGAATGGTGAAAGAGAGAAGGGATTTGCTGAGGTGGAGCTTTCTTTTGGACAGTGGCTGCCATTTTCTCTATCCTTTTGGACAAAAAGTATGGAAGGTTTAAATGCCTGCTCCTGGTAAAATGCATCAACAAGCGAACATGATAGGCAAAAATTTGGCTAAACCTCCCTTCACAAGTGAAAAATCTCATTATGGCTTTCATCAGCGGAGCATAACTGTCAAGAAGGTAGGAGAAAGGGAAAATAGCAGTGATGGTTTCTCTATGTTCCGGCTTGATGAAAGGTTTATAATCCTCCAGATCAAGATGCGCTTGTTTAAACCACTTTTCACCATGATACGGGATCTTAGTAGCCTTGGATACATACCTTGGGCAGATTTTGAAGTCAAGACCTGCAAGCTGGAAGTGTTTGTCCTTGAATCTCAAAGCACACAAATGTGTAAGTGGCGAGAAACTCTTGACTTCTACTATCCTCTGACAGAAATCAAGACAGCCTACTTCATGGAAATTGAAAAGCACTGATGGGTGAGCATTGATTTCTTCTATGGAGATAGTCTCATATCTCTTATGTGGTCCGCCTTTGTGATCTCGTTTTGGAGGCATTCTGACTTTGAAACAAGCTTTGGAAGAGGCAAACTGCCTTCACTATATGAGAAATGCTCTGCTGGATTGAAACAGGCCACCAGACTGTTTGGACAGATATGGACATTGTGGTTTGGATGAAATGCAACAATGCTTCCTTGAATAAGCCCCCTCTACACTTCCTAAGAACAGTCCTTCAATTCTGGATACACTTCAGCTATGTAACCCTTTTAACAATGGGACCATGTGTAAGAAACTGTTTTGTAGATTCTCTGTGCACAGTCTTGAATAATCACCCCTCTTGTGACTTTGTTAGAGGCCGGCTTACACTTGTATTTGTGTCTTCAAAACCAAACTTCAAAAATTAAAACCCTGCTCTTCAGATCATTCACCTTGAAAATGCTTCTGTCAACAGGTTTCTCTGGCTTCAATGTAAACTTGATTATCAACAAATGCCCAATCACCAACAACCCTGCCTTCTAGAAAATGTCCCTGTTTTACTCTGTGCTATGTGAGTTTTAAAAAGTCCACCAACACCTCTATACCCCTGCCTTTGATGTCAAAATCCACCATCAACAACCTCTGTCTTTTACTATGCTGTTTACTATTGAAAATCTCTGTCAATAAGTCTTCAACATGATACAATATGTTTTCGGTATAAGCAGACCTAAGTTAGATGTATAACCAATGCACAGTGGTTTTTAGAAAACACCCTCTTTTGCTTGTGAGTTTAAGAGAGCCACCCAAATACTTGTACCCCTGTTTTAATATAAAATTTCAAACACTAACAACTTTGTTCTTCAGAAAAAGGCCCCTTTCTTTGTGAAGTTTTAAGAGAACAAGAAAAACTGCCTTTGTACCTCTGCCTCCAGAGTTAGAAACACATCAATGAAATCTGTCCTTCAATGCAACATTTACTTCTTAGAGTCTCTTTGTCAATCAGTTTTTTAACATGATAATGAGGTGAGAGAAGAGGGCAAACCTAGGTTAATAATACACAGTGCTTTATGAGGGACACTTTTCTTGTGAAGTTTTAAGAAATCACTTGTATACCTCTGCCTTCAAAGTTCAGATTTGACCACCAACAAACCTGGCCCTCTAGAAAAATGGCCCTATCCATCCTTAGAAATTCTCTGTCAATAAACTTACAGCAGTGAAATCTAGTGAAATAGGAGGGGCAGTTTGTTACAAAGGAGTGCTTGTAAGATAGGCAACAGTCACTCTGCTCTGGATAACCTCTGCTGTCAATAAATACAATGATTTGAAAACGATACAAACTGGTCCTCAGCCACAAAACCTCGTATTTCAATCACCTCATCTCACTGTGTAGGAAAACTGCTTTTGTTTTTAGCAAAAATAACAAGGTCCGGGATTTTCAAACAGTTTTGTCACTTATCAACACCTTGCACACGATGGGAGTTCATAAAAATACCTCGAATTTGATGGATGCTCGCTTGAGAGGATGCAAGAAACCCTGGATAGCTTGGAAAAGACGCGCGGAAACCTCTGGAGAAAACCCGTCGCGCAAAAAGGAAGGTGTCGGGTCGGCCTGTCGTGTGGTCGGGCGGCCACCTACAGGCACGTCGCGCCCACCTACAGGCACATCGCGCCGGCGTTGAAAACCTTTATAAAATGATGCCTAGGCACGTCGCGCCGAATTCCAGGCACGTCGCGCCGTTGTTGAATGCAAATTTGTGAATTTTCGCCCGGTTTTTCTCGCTTGTTTGATGCTGTGGATGCACGGGGGTTTTAGTTTTGAATTTGACAATACTCTCCCTTAACTTCATTCCTTTATATCAATTCAAAACAAGCCTTTAACGGTCCTCAAACTTTGGGAAATGAAATTTTGGTTTGTTTTGACCCTGTTTTGTCTTAAAACAGTGGGTTCGTCATTTTAACATATAAACCCAAATATTTACTCTGACCCGAGCGGAAACTTTGACTAACAATTCAACCAACATCACTACTTCTGCTACGGTGTCTCAATAACACAGGTGATTTGTCATTTTGCTTTGACAACTCCTTCATTTTTTACCTATAGTGGGTTTTCAAATCTCTGTTTGTAGGTGTAGTATACAGTACTCTTTTTTCCCTCAAAATAAAGGTTGCGCTTTCTTCCTTTTAAACCATCCAACAGTGATCACAGGCTGAAAGACCTTTGAAACACAGTGAATAATAACTTTAAAGGGGAAATCTTCTTGGTGACAAAGTTTTTTTTAAAAGGTCTTGTCTGCAGGTCCTTTTTCCATGCAGTTCTGTGCTACATCTGCCCTTTTGGAATGATAACAAGTGTGTTTGTTTTTAAAACATATGAACAGTAGTGATTCATCACAACCAACTTCCTCTGCCTATTTATAAGATTGAATACCACTCGCCTCCTCCATTTGAAAAGACAAGCTTGGGCAATATGAAAACATGACTCTTTTGATACATAGTCATTATTTTGCTCTGATCATTGTGTTACCTCTTTTTGCCCACAGAATCATTTCATAACTGAACTATGTTCATTGTTTTCCTCTCTTGGCGATTGTTAGCAAGGAAGGGCTATTCATAATGCACCAAAAACATTTGAAAAGCTGTAAACACCATTTCTTGAAGGGCGCTTCTTTGGACCTTAGGTATATGATATTGTTTTGTTGCTTGACCTTTTCCTCAAAGAGAATGTCTTCTTTTGGTATCAGTGGCACACATATATTCAATATTGTCTCTTTCCTACTGTAGGTATAGTCTGACAGCTAGTTCTTTGAAACAGGAGTACCAATACCTTTTCATTATCAGCACTATCATTCATCTGTGAAATGACCTTTCTTCCTTTTTGGCATCCTTCCACTGCTTTCTTGTATCAATCAGTTTCAGCACCCTGTAGTAGTTTCGGCCCTCTACTCATGCATGGAGGAGGCTCTTCATCAGATAAGGTGTCCGGAGACTTTTTGACCACTAGGTTCGACACAACCTTTTTCTGAATGTAGTGGTAAGAAATCTCTTGAAAAACATCAGTCTTAGCATCTTCACTTGCAAGCATCATTGTGTGTCAGCAGAAACCCTAGCCAGAGTAATACTATTTCCCTGTACTGTCCTAAAGCTGATTTTAGATATTTGGCTTGTTCATCTCATGATTGATTACTTTGACAAATAGCCTTTGTGACTATGAAGGTCAGTGATTTCTTGAAAAACCAATACCTTTCTTCTGCTTGTGTAATGGCATTGGTTACCATCTGTTCTATTTGATTTTGAACAAAACAGGCCTCTTATGATTTGGATGTTTACTGATGACAGGTCCTTCTAGAGTTCAACAATCCATATGGTTTGCAAGTTTGAAATGAGCTCTCTTATCAGGCCAAACTCCCCTTTCCTTTGAGCTTATCATATTTCCACTATATTCATGTTATGGTCAGCAATTACATTCATGAAACCTGAAGATATTGTTTCATTGTTTCAGTAAAGGCAAACCTGGACTTCTGCAACCTTCTGAGTCAACACTGGCCTGCGCCCTCTGCTTATGTATGAAGGAGGCGCCCTAACCCTCTGCTTGTAAATGAAGGAGGTTCTGGGCCTTGACAATTTACCATTTTGCTGAGATAGTGGTGACCTTTTCTTACTGTGATTTTCATGCTGGAAAGAGCTGTAAGGTCCTGATGAGTGACTTTTGTTTTGCAGCTTCATCTCAGGCTCACAATACATTTAGAAGCAGTTGTTCTTCTAACTGTAAACTCAAACATTTACTCCATGAGATTGAAATATATTTCCTGTCTTTGTAGAACCATAGAACACAGTGAAAAACCTACTAGTCAGCTTGAGATTGGGCTTTATGCAGTGCTGAGACCTAGGGAATATGAGTGGCGTGACTTAAGGCTGTTTGTCAACTTCATTTGCAAATTAAGGGATCAGTCATGGTAGGTCTGCTGCAGATGGGGGCTTTTTGGCTTTTTGATGATTGCCAAAGGTGAAATGTCCTAAACGCCACTTCCTAACATAGGGGAGACCTTTGAAACAGATGTGGATTTGCCTTTTAAAGCTGATGGGCAGACTAATAAGGCTGAGGTTATATAGGATTGTGATATGGAGTTTTTTGATGTTGCCAGGGGTGTACTGAATAGGTAGAAAGGCGAAAAAAAGTTTTGGGAGGGTTTTCTGGATGACATATTGACATAAGGAAATCAGTTTCTAGAAAACTCAGCTGAAGATATAGTCATCACTAACATGCAAAAAATACTGATGGCTAACGGTGGCTCCATTTGGGGAGGGCAGCTCCTCGTCAGGAGGTGTCCAGAATTCAGATTTTTGGATTTATGAAGACCAGTGCCTTATCCATTGGCGCAAAATTTACCCTTCTCTTGATGTTATTTCTGAAAAGTGTCAGCATGTTTAACATCAATGATACTTCTACCTATCACACTACCTTTCCTAACATTTTTTCTTCTGTTTGGCGCATTTGAACTAGCAGCCTTTTGACAATGCATATTTTTCTTTTTGCAAAATGAAACTATCTATTTCTACTCTTATATCTGCCGGGAGTTCAGATTAAGCTGATGAACTCCTTCATTTCTCTAACTAAAACTAGATCGACTGTCAAGATTAAGCAGTTTGACAGGATTTCATTCCCTAATCTACAACATGAAATTTAAAAATGATCAAATCAGGATTAAGCAGTCTGATTTGTCATGCATTTGCGGCATAAAAGACAAGCTGCACACAAATGTTATTCTGCAATAAAAGGAAACTAGACAAGCGGGCTTAAGATGTACAATATATTTTTCATCCCTTGCTTCTCTCTTTGGTTCTGTTTTAGGCATGTGGAACCAGAATCTCTCCCTAATCTAAGCTCTGTGATAAGTCAATCTTACACAATGTTGACTATCTTGACACTCACTAACTTATCAGTAAATAAATTTAAACATGCTCAGCTATGATTAGGCTAGATAGCTGAACAAGACATTGAAGTACCAGCAGCGGCATTTAGACTTGCTCGCTTTCCGAAAGACTATTTTTTGGAACATGGGACTTTGTTCTATCTTCACTTGCCCTCTTTTCTGCTTTTTACTGTTTTTGACTTTCCTATCTTTTACTGTTTTTTATTTTTCTATTTTTTTTAATATTTCAAACAATGGTATGTACAATGACTGAGAGTACCTCAAACTCAAAAATCTTGGAAATGACGGAATTTCAGCATCTTATCCTCGTAAGGATCTCCTCTCACCCTAGGCCCACTTAACTCTTGAAAAGAAAAATTTGGGAAATTTTCTCTCTCTAACATGACATAGGGATTCATGCAAGAATCTCTAAACAACCCGGTATCCTCCCTCTGTACCTCTCTGAATATCTGATTTCCACTCCTTTCCTTGCTATATGCTTTCTTCAGGTAATGTATGTACTCTTGATAATTCTTAAAATAGATAGTGACATCATCAAGGTATGTAACAACACAGAAATTTAACACTGGGAACATGGCTTTCATGAACAGATTTCTGATATTGGGTGGTTTAGCAATTTTGAACTTGAAATCAGATTTACCTCCCGCAAACTGGAAAAAATCTTTAAGTTGCCTACTTTGTAAAGGAATTTGATGATTATGATCTGAAAAATGATCTTGCAAGGATACATTATTAGAAACATTTTCAATTGGTGAATCACGATCTTGAGTAGAACAAACATGATTTTTGTTATATGGAGATGCAGTATTATTTCTAAAATCAAAGCAGATTCTATGGCCATTATTTTTCTCCTTGATCATTTCAGCTTGTTTCAGTTCGCTGTGTTTGTTTTTGTTAAAGTTGTTCTTTGGGGAAAAGGTAGTGATACAATGTTTTCCCTTGTTTTTCCTGTAGAAACTAGTGTTTTGCATGAGATTCCTGATTTTAGCCTTTCTAAGTTCTTCATGAAAAGACAAAATATGAGCCAATTTCAGTAGTTCAGGTATGCCGGGATTATAACTGTCATCCTTGCTCATAAAAATTTTATTTGGCATTTTCTCAAGATGTTGAGCTACTGAGGTTATAGTCAAAGTTTTATTTGCAGTAGGAGGGTCACATGATGGTAAATCTTTGAGGTATGGTAGAAACATCAAACTACCTTTCTCCCGGGTTCCAAATAGGTTTATGATGTGAAGGTCTTATAAAGCTTTTACCCGGAAGAAATTTCCACAAGTTACTGCTGGTGTTTGATTAAAGCTAGAGCAATTTGCTTGATAGTACATGAGAGTTTGTGCTTCTTGCTCTAACCCCACTTTGGAGAGGGGAAACTTACTTTCCTCAAGACACGGTTGTTCATGATCATGGTAGTTTTGAGCGTCCAGCTCATCATAAGGCACCAAGGATAACTGATGTGGTGGATCTAAGTCTATATCAGCTTCCTCTGACTCTTCCTCCAAGTTTACATCAATATGCATAATGAAAGAGTTTAAGTCGGAGCGCAAAGAACACATTGGAATGTTATCGGGCCTATCTTGACTGCTAATCATGTATTTCATGTGTGATTCGCGGTAGAGTATCATGTTCTGACCAAACACAGGAATGGTGGCATATGACATGTCCAGTTGAATATTCCCTTGGAGTTTGGCTCCCCAAGATCTTGATAGAAGCATCCCATACTTGGGAGGAATGTCTGCCACTACTATATCCATGATTAGATGTTTCGCGGGTATTTGGGCTAGACTAAAGCAAAGGTCTTTGATTAAACCTAGGCATTGGACTCTGCTTGAATCAAATGAGTATAAGTCTTTGTATGGTCTTGTGATTTCCAAGCCTAATCTTTCCATAACTACCTTCGGCATAAGATTATGCGAGGCGCCGGAGTCCAGCATGGCATTGTGAAGGATTTGGTCGTGGATGTTCAGGCTAATGTAAAATGGAAGAGTAGCTCCTTCTTGGAATTTTCCCTCTACCTTTGGACCAAACAATACTTCAGGAATGTCATCAGTGAGATTAACAGTGTTTGCATCATTCCCTAGATTTAAGACTTTTAGTACTTGGGATTTATAAGAGTTTTGGGCAATAAGTTCAGTAAGAGGCATGGTGATTTTGATTTTAGCGATTTCGCCTTCAAAGCTAAAAGGCACTTGAAGTTTAGATATGTTTGTTTCAGCTTTTTCAGCTAAGACCTTGTCTATGTTCTGAGTTTGTTGACCTTGTTTAGGGGTTTTGCTTTCCATAGTTGTTTTGGTGACCTTGGTAGAAGTATCAGGAGTATATGAGAGAGGACTAGTTTGGGTAACTTTAGCTTGGCTTTGATCAGTCTTTTCAACCTTGATTTTGTCACTGCTTGATGTTTTTTTGAGGATGGTATCTGGAGCTTTAGCAGTATCAGAGTTACCTTTCTTGACATTATCTTGGTTTCTTTTGCTTCTAAGGTCATATTGCCTGTGGGCTTCTTCAATAGCATTTTGAAACTCTATGGCAGGGTCATCAGGATCCTCATAATTGGTCTCATCTTGATCAGGCGAAAAGAAGGCTTGTTCTTCTTTGGTGAGGTATACCTCACCTTCGTTGTCAGACCCTATGAGGTTTAAATGATGTTCATCAAGAGGTTCTGAGTCCCTATCATCTTCTTCTACATAGTTTTCATTGAATGGTGGCTTGATCTGTTGGTCATTATCCCTTGGTCTGTTTTGGGGCTGTTCCCTCCTAAAGTTTTGGTTTCGGTTTCTGATTGGAGGGTTTGGCTGGTTGTCTCTAACAGGAGATTTCTCATTGATCTTTTCCCACATTTTAGCCATAGATTTGACTAAGTCATCTATTCTGGGATCTAGGGAAGGTGATTAAGTGGAGACCTCATCCCTATATGTGACCTTTCTTTCTGATCTAGTCCTAGCTCTTTTTTCAGCTAAGTTGGCATCTGCTTTTATAGCTATTTGTTGCATTTCCTCCAAGGTAGGGGGATCCTTATCTCTTAAGTGATATGTCATGTCCGGATCAAACCCCTCAGGAAATTTTTCCAAAGCTAAACCAAGTGGAGGTTTGAAAAGAGGTGGGAGGGAGTTATATACATTGTTGAACCTAGTACAGTAAGCTTGGACACTTTCCCCATTTTCCCGTTTTAGGCTGTTATATTCTGACAGGATTTGAATGGGGTTTCTTCGGATTTCCCACATGTTTCTGAAAATTTGATGTAGTTCTGGGATATCATGGATACTGTTTGGAGCTAAGCTTTTGAACCATGCTTTGGGTTCACCACCAAGACTTTGGGCAAATATTCTCATTCGGACAGTCTCGTCTTGTACCTCTAGGTATTCATAAGCATCAGTCATTCTACTTATATGTTGTTGAGGTGTGGTGGTGTCTTCTCCAGTAAAGTGTGGGATCTTGTCTTGATATTTGTTTGGGAGAGGAGCTAAAGGTGGTGGCAGCACCAAAGGTGCGTACCAAGCTGCCATGACTGGAGCTAATGGATGATATACAAGATGAGGACTAGTAGGCTGAAATGAAGTGGTTTGAACAGTGGTGGTTTGACCAGGTGTAGCGGATGAACTTGGACTAGTGATCTGGTTTTGAGCAGATCTGGGATGATAGGAGCCAAATTGATAAAGAAGTTGGAAATCAGGAGGAGTGGCTGGTGAAGCTTCTCTAATAGGACTATGTGGTGGGTTTAGGGGTTCAAGATCGTCGAAGTTTATCTTACTATATGATTTGCTTCGGGGAAGAGCTTGTGATGACTCTAATTCCGAAGGTGAATCTAGAAGGATATTGCGAGTTTTAGGTACAGATCTTGTTCTACGGATGGATCTATCGGTAGCTAGATGATCGGTTTCAGAAGCTTGCCACAGAATCTTCTCTGGGTCATCTACTATGATAGGGGGATTTGGGTCTGGATGGGATCTGGTATTGATTCTTCGGGAAGCCAGATTTTAGATCCAGAGTTTTAGAGAGAATGGTATTGGTGAATGTTCTGGATGAGTGATTTTTCTAAAGTTATATTAAGGCGAAGGATGGTCAAACATAGAAGGGATGGATTAGTGGAGTCGCTAGGTGGAAATGGATTGTTTTTGTGAAGATAGCTATGGTCCACCACCAAGACTAATCTGAGAATGTTTTGGATTTTCTGAATTTATGTGCAGCCTATGGTTTGTTAAAGTATCCTAAATTTGTTTTAACACTTTTCTAGGGTGATGAGAACAAAAAGAGTTTACTCTAAAAAATGAGTCTATGGACTGCTTGCTTGTTTATGGTACCTAAAGGACCAAAGAGTCTATAAGAGTTTGCTGGACTATTATGTACTCAGTGTCTTACCATCTCCCACTATGTTAGTGAGTGATGGGAAGGTTTATCGGATAGTAGCCTAGAGTTTTGAAAAGTAGTAAGGCTTACTAGAAGTTTAGTGGAGTCGCCAGGTGGATTGTCAGTTGTTTGAGATAAACTTGTATGGTCCACCACCAGTAATGTCAAAAACCAATCTAAAGGAGTGTTTTGGGGTTTTTGAGTTTTATGTGCCTACAAGGTTTGGAAGAGTTTTCTATAACTGACTCATCATTTTGCTAAGATGGTGAAAGAGCTATTTTCTACTCCTCAAACAGTCTCTAAGTTTACTAAGCTTGATTGAGACTTCGGGAGTTACTAAGTTGTACTTAGATTGTCACTAACTCGGAAGGTCCTACTGTGAGTGTCACTATGTTAGTGAGCAGCGGGATAAGTCAATCAGATAGTATTCTTAAAGGCTTCTAAAGATGAGGGAAACTAAGCTTTTAATCACTCAGGGTCCCACCGTGATCGCCATTATTGTTAGGGTCCCGTGATTTGGCCGATTAGCTAGCCAAATGACGATGTAACATCAAACCAAGCTTTGGAGCCCGAGGACCTAGCCTTCCTGGACTCAGAGATTGCTCTCTCTATATGTGCAAAAGATGTCGGTGTGTTTACTTGCGATGTTCTGATATTAGGCTAGTTATGAAGTGTGTTTTTGGTTTTTTTAGTTTTTAAGTTTGTGAGGGATGAAACTGATCAAATACATAAACTGGATAACAAGATGTAGATAAATTGGGCTATGGGGTCAAACAGTTCAAGGAAGCTATGAAGTGATGATGTAAAGCTACTGTAGGGCCGATTTGATTCACAGTAGAAGGGATCTCTGGG